>PVIR01030093.1:0-20562 GCA_004026965.1 Petromus typicus
GGTTCAGGCTGGCCCTGAGCTCAGCCTCAAACTCACATCACAATCCTCCTGCCTCTGCCTCCCGAGTGCTGGGATTACAGGCATGAGCCACCACGCCTGGCACTGTGGTATGTGGTACTGGTTGCTGCTGGGTGTGGGTCTCCACACCCAGTATTGTTATGTGGTTACCGGGGAATCGAACCCGGGCCCTTGCGCTTGCGAGACAGGCGCCGGAACCACTGAGCTAACTCCCCGGCCCCCCAATTGATTTCTTAATTCAAGACTTCTTACCTGTTCACCCGCATGCCCAACAAAAAATAACCTTCCTCCAAGTCTTCACATACACTTATTAGTCTATTATTAGGTGATTTTCTGATGCAGCATGGAATATAAAAAGCAGGGATTGAATTTTGTTATCCCTAGAGCCTCATCCCTTAGAAATACCAAATATTTAAGGAGCACCAGAAATATTTTCTTGTTAAATAAATACTAAGCTGAAATGGGCATCATCATGAATTTTAATCAATTATGTAGGTGTGGTGGTACACAAGTGTAATCCCAGCATGCACGAAGCTGGGAAGGATAGCTGAGTTCAAGGTTGGCCTGAACTACAGGGGGAGAGCTTGTCTCAAAAACACAGAAACATAAATTTTAAAAAAATAAATTTCATCAACCAGTCTGTGGTCTACACTTTAGAATTCTGTAATAGCAAACATTCTTCCATGTAAGAGTCAACAGTCAAATATTTGAAAACAGCTTTCAATTCTTTTAATTTTAGAGCTGTGGTACCTCCAGCAGGATAGAGCATTCTCAGGAAAATGCAATCTTAGCATCTCAAAGCAAAGAAGAGGATGAAGGGAACACATGGGAAGGGAACACACGAACTCTTGAGTTTATAGGTTCTAGAAAAGATACTAAGATTTGGCGTTAAGAGTCAGCACTGGACAACACAGAAGAAATTCAAGCTGTTACTATTTTCCTTATATAAAGAATATTATAAATTGGAAATGAGAGTAGCAAAATTCCAACATGTTGTAAACTACTCATAATTTAATTCTTCTTCCTCCATACAAGTTTTTCATTTACCTGGAAAATTAGACTCTGGCCCTTAGTTTCTTGATTTCTAAGTTGAACAGGGAGAAGACTCTCTTCTAAGTTTCAATTAAATTATCCTATAACCAACTTCAATGAAGAAGTGACACGATGTGTGAAGAAGTGAACAAACCCTCTGGGTGGGATCGGAGATGAGCAGACGACCTGGTGATCTGAGGGACACAAAACAAAAAGCCCTGCTACCAGGAGGCAGAACCGTGTTGATAACTCAGATGAACAAAATAAGACCCTCTGAAGAACGGATCTGGAGGTGCAAATGAGAGAGAGCGAGTCATACTATGTCAGAGACTGGAGACTTTCTCCAATCAGACCCAGCAAACCGAAAGGAAAGAGAGTGAAGGAGCATTGTGCGAGCAATGCAAGTTTCAGGCTGGGGGCTGTGGAGGCTTGATAGTTGAGTATGATCACAGAAGCGATGTTCCGCCATGGGGTATAGCTTTGAAAATAAACTGTGCCTATCCAGAAAAGCACTCATGAATCAGTCAAACTGAAAGGAATGAAACAGAGAATAAACAAATGATGTTTGTTCAAAAACAGAATATATAACACGAGGTTGGACTACAACCTGGAATTATTTATATTAAAAATTGTGTATGTCTTGATTTTTAATTCTTTTTCACATGTTATGCCTCTCAAAGTACCTTATATTCTTGTCCTGGGAAACAATTATTTCAAAAATCTCACCTTTCTTTGGTGTCTTCACTTTTTTACTTTTTTTTTTTTTTCTTAGATAGGGTTCCATTTTTGTAGTTCAGGCTGGCCCTGAGCTCAGCCTCCAAATCACATCACAGCAATCCTCCTGCCTCTGCCTCCCGAGTGCTGGGATTACAGGTGTGAGCCACCACAGCCGGCACTGTGTTATGTGGTGCTGATTGCTGCTGGGTTTGAGTCTCCACACCCGCCATTGTTGTATGTGGTTACTGGGGGTCAAACCCAGACCTTGTGTTTGCAAAGCAGGTTCCAGAACCACTGAGCTAAATCCTCAGCCCTGCTCTGCTTTTTAATAATTCTACATTTAGGAAATTTTAGTTTTCTGTTTGGGTATTATTAAAGTGGTAAGTGAATAACTAGAATTGGGGATTATATGCCATCTTGTACACATGGCACATGCACCTTATTCAGTTTCTTGTTACAAGGGTTATAGCTAATTCTCACTAACTCAGGATAAGGGAAGACAACACTAGTACAGATAAGTTACAGCCACAGATTTCTTTTTTCTTTTCTCTTTGACTTTTTTTAGACAGAGTCTCACTACATAGCCCAGGATGAGCTCACTGTGTAGCCCCGCCTACACTTGAACTCACAGCTAACCTCCTGCCTCAGCTTCCCCCACATTCTCCAACAGTATTTGCCCTGATCATCTGTGCTCTGACTTCATCTCTTTCTCCCTCAAAAGAATCAACTAGCACAACTAAGGGAACCATCTTCAGCACACTGATACAGTTACACACATTTGCCTTCTTAGATTTTCCTAGATTACTATCACCTTACATTGGTGGCTCAGATTTACATTATCACACACCTTTTCCACACTTCTACTTCTGTTTTCAGATCTCCGTTTGTCATTATTGTTTTCCTTTTTCCAAAACAATGGGCACTTCTCTATGGACTAGGCTGTGGCCCAAACTTCTTCACCTTTCCTTCCTTATACCGGTCCACATCAAATGCTGTCGCCAAAATATTTACAGATTACAGCAATTCCTTCCTCTTCCAGTTCCAAGGAGACTTCTTCCCCTCTGCCAGCACTGTCGCCCACCAGATACAGACATTGTTACCTGGAGGAAGCCAGTTTCCTGCCTGTGATCTGCTGAATCACATCTTGCCATTACTCTGCTCTAATCATCCAACACTTTTTCCTTTTTTGCTGCTGTGCTACATAAAATACAACTCCTCACTCAGTTCTCCATTGCTTCCTCAGCCAAAACACAAAGTTGCATATCTCCTTTGCTGTCTTTCAAACTTCCCAATGGCCAACTATCACATCAACACTTTCCCACCCACTTGCCCACTCGCTCCTCCATTATTTTCCCCAATATCTCCAGGAGCTGGCCAAGTATATGTGATCATCCCACACATCCCAAAGGCTTGGACGAGATAATTAAGTTACCAGACAAGCAGGAATGTACTCGACACGGTGATGACTCACTGCAGTCATGAAAGTAACCAATGCTTTCAAAGTACAGACCATTGGGAAACCTCTTAGAATCCAATTTTACCCAAAGGTAAAATGCATTACGTGGCTGATCTCCTCCCCACCTGAGCATAGAGCTTGGACAGCTTTAGCTTCACCCTAAAGAGCCCAGGCCTCAGATGATAAAACCCAAGGGCACATCTGCTTGGCCCCCTCAGGCCTCCTGCCTCAGATATCCAATCTACCCCACGATCCAGGCAAGTAAGACGACTCCTTGGAGCTGCTTCATGCACACGTTTTCCCGATTATTTAATCCCATCAGATTTCCTCTCCTTAATCCCCACTTTCTTCTTTTCCACTGAAACCTGATAGCAAAGTCAGAAGCAGAGCTTAGCATTCCATTTATAGATCTCACAAATGTATGGACAATATCAGTGTCCTGTTTTGCAAAATGCTGAACAGCCTCAGACTGTTCTCCTTAGATGTCCAACTTTATATTTGCTTAAATCTAAAAGGTGAGAATGATTTCAGTTTTCTTAAACAAGAGTTAGTCTCACATATTGTGTCCTAATTGTTCAAATATAACCTGACACATTTTTAAGATCCATAGTAGAACAGAAATTCCTAAGCAAGAACACTTTGTGCTAGCTTCCCATTGCTGAACAACAAACAGAACAGAAATTATTATATTATGCAGAACATAAACTTATTGTCTCATAGTCTCCATGGGTCAGATTTCCAGCACATTTCTGTTCTGTCCTCTTCTCAGTCTCACAAGGATCCAATCAGTTTTACCCAGGAATTATTTCTGACCTTCTGCCAGGCCCCTGGTTTGGGGCAGAATTTGGCCCTGTCTGATTGTAAGACTGAGGTTTTTTCTTCTTGATGGCCATCACCTCGGGCCTGCTTTCAATTCATGGAGCTCACCTATGGTTTCCCATCACGTGACCCTTTCTACAACATGGCAATGGGCTTCTCTTTGAAATTTAATTTTATTGGTGCACTGGAAATATACAGTGATAATATTCATCATAGAAAATTTCTACCTGTACATACTATATCTTCTTTTCCTAATCGTCTCTCATCCCTTCAGTACTTCTTTTCTCCTCATCTGCAAAAGATTTATGTTTTTTCTCTCTTTTTAATTTTTCCTTCTTTCCTTTCCCCCTCCTCTTCCCCTGCTTTTCTCTTCCCATTTGGACATTTTCTCCCTATTTCCCAACAGACAGCCCCTTCTGGCTCCGCATCTCCCCCTCCAGCCCGTGCGAGGAGAGCTTATGTAACACCGCCTAACAACAGATGCAAAGGATATTCTGCTTCCAGAACAGACATACATCATCATCTTTCTAAGGTTATCACAGTGCACATTTAATTACCTGGATCGCAAACAATGCCATCACTGTGTCAGTGAGAGTTCCCCAGAGCTCTGAACCTACCCAGAGGTTCACATTGGCTGTCAGAAGCCTATGAGAACTGTCATTCATAATTCATCCTGTTGTGGAAGTCCCCAGAAGAAAATTCAGTAGCTTATCAATGGACACTAAGCAAGTCAATTATTTGCCTAAAACTAATATAATTTAAGAAGCAGACCAGGGATTTAACTCAATGGTTCCAGGGTCAGCCTAGTAAGTGCAAGGGCCGGGGTTTGATTCCCAGAAACCACATACAACAATGCAAACTGTGGAGATTCACACTCACCAGCAATCAGTACCACATACCACAGTGCTGGGCGTGGTGGCTCACACCTGTAATGCTAGCACTCGGGAGGCAGAGGCAGGAGGATTGCTATGAGTTCTAGGCTGAGCTCAAGGCCAGCATGAACTACAAAGCAAGACCCTGTCTCAAAAAAAAGAAGCAGCCAACTCCCTTAATTGAAGCTTTTGGGAATGGCAAACTCCTTGTGCTGATTCATTCTTGCTGAGCATTGGTAAAAGCATTCACAGAGAAACCTCCATAGAGCCTCATGTTGCAAGGATAGTTACGGCATGACTGATCCTCCACCATAAACCCTGAAATATTAAGCTCTGCCTAAGATACTGTAGCATTTGAAAGAAACCATAAGAAGTTGTCTTTGATACTTTGTAAGTGCAGACTAGCAGAGCTCACTACTACCTTGGCCTGTTCTTGCACATTTAGAGAACGCTTGAGAAAAATGCATCAGAGAAATGGGTCTAATGCGGGATGAGATGAGAGCACCACTCTACCTAAAATGTAGTGTTTTCCTGTTTTTCTGTTATTAAAACTTTCCACAAACTCTACTGGATTTAATGACATTTCTACTCAGAGTGTATGATCTGAGGTTTATAGGTAAATGATTGGGATAATATTAACTAAGTCAAAAAGCACAAAGCTATCTTTCTCTAGGTGTGAGGTTGCCTGTAGTAAATAGTAATCCTTATTCCAATGAGTATTGCCCCTAATTCTCTTTTTGCCAACTGTCTAACCATGCCTATTATTCTGCACTAAACCAAGGACCACCAAAAAATAACTCAAGGAAGTCGACAGCTTCTGCCACAATGGCTTTGTTTTTCACATTCATCTTTGACTCTTACATCGAACTTTAAGTCAAGTTTCTTTTTGTTAGTATTTTCTAGTCTGTGTAATTTGTGGCAGTTCAACTATAACTGAGAACTCTTCCTTCCTCCTGCTTTGCTCAGGTTTTGGAAGCTCTTCCTGTACCTTGGAACCTATCACTGTCAAGCATCTTATTCCAGTCAGTGTTTACAGGGAATCGTGAGCTAGAGACATTGCCAGCCACAGCCCCAGGAGAAGCTGGGTGCTGGTACTGCTCTTGGGGAACTTCTCAACAGTGTCTGGTTCTCAGCAGCATCATCCAACTGTCTGCAGGCCTCCCAGCAGCTCATGAAGCCAGTTCAACTGCTCTTGCTCTGTTCTCCACATTCTTTAGTGACAGTGACTTTTTGTTTGGTGGCAGATGTAGAAAATGACTTTAGGCTGTTCCTACTAAATGTTTAGTTTCATGGCAATTGTGTGTGTATCGCTGATTCTGAATCTTTCTCTTAAGAGATATGCAATCCATTTTCAATTTCTAAATAACAGTCAGAGTACACAGAGTATAATACAAGAATAAGTGTTAAGAAACAAAGTATTCTGGACACATAAACTAAAACTTGCTGCCTTTATGGTGGAAGATCGGAGAATTGAACACAGGAAACACTGTTTATTTTATATACTTGTTCTATTTCAATATAGAAATAGAATGTGTTCATTCAATTTATAAATATTTGAGCATTTAGATTTTGCAATGAAAATGAAAATGAATACTCAAAAAAACAGAGCTGGTGAGACAAAAGATGAGAAGAGATGAGTTCACTGATGTGAAGCTTCTTCAGTGAGGGGTAAAGTGGCCACCTGTCTCCTCTGCAACAAGGAACATTTCTTCTTTATTCATTCAAACCCTGGCTAAGTGCTCTTCTGGATGTGATGAAGATCTGAACAAAATATATCTTCCTATTTTTGTCTTCCAGGAAGCAGAGATGTGACAGATACACGGTCCAGTGAGTAAAAGTGAGAGGAGCTGGTGGCTAAGTGCCAATCGCTTTTTCAGTACTCAGTACGCAATCCAGCCATTACAGTCACAGTCTTCTGTGTCCTCCGAAAGGAAGACATGTTGGAGTCAAAGTCATATTACCTCAGAATGTGGTGTGACTGGAGACAGGCTCTTTATCGTGTAATCATGAAATTCACATCGTTAGGAAAGAGGCTTGTTAAACCACAATTGGTGTCCTTATGAAAAGGGAAACTTGGACACAGAAAAAGACACACATAAGGATAAGGGAATTGGAGGGCACAAGAACGGCATATCAAAGACAAGAGACACCCGAGGGTACTGGAAAGTAGGAGAGAATCCCAGAGCAGATGCTCCCCACAACCCTCAGAAGAATCTACCTACCAACACTGTGATCTCTGACTTGTGCCTCCAGAGCTTTGCAGCAACTCAGCCAAGCCACTCAGTTAGTGGTACTGAGTTACAGCAGCCCAAGGAAATTAATTTTTATTTATTAAAGATTAAAGTGAAACTGAAGTCATCTTTCCCACCCAATGCCCATACAGCCTTGAAAATAGGAAGCTGTGTTGACAAAACTCCGTCATGCTTCCTCATGGGTGGGTGATTCGCAGACTGCAGAGAAAATATGCCATTCAGGAGACAGTCGGCAGCGGAGGCGTCTTTGGTAGGTCCAGAGTTGCGAGGACTGCTAAGCAGTCTAAACTGCAGGGCACAGCCCAAACAGTCAGAGGAACTGACTAATCACCTCCATTTCTGACATCATACCAAATACTTCTTTTGATCTTATACATTATTTTCATTCAACAAATTATAGGATGCCCTCTATATTTCATGTGAACATAAAAAGACATTTCCTCAAACATATATCCATTGAGTATCATGAACACCGAGTACAGTGGGGAACACCACACACCATGAAGGATGGCTCTTCTGTAAGTGTTGCGCCCCCTCTGATGGCTACACCCAGCTCATTTAACAAACATGAGATTCATTACTGTTACTGCTTTGCGATCTGGTTAAAAGAATTTATACCTCCTTCCACACCTTACTTTTTGGATCAATAAGCAAATTTCTAAAGAAAGCAACTGCTTATAAGCTAGTGTTGGAATCCATGTGAACTGTGACCCAGGATCAGAGAAAAGAAATAGACAGACAAAGTCCTCCCCGTGGCCCTACAGGACTGAGGCCCCAGAGTCTTACCCCTCTATGGACAGAATGTCTGTCTTCCAAGTCCACAAAAAATTAAACCTTTTTATTTTCTATTTGAAATAGATTTAAATCCTTTTGTTCAAATTTCAGAAAAAGAAAGTCCTTTTTTTCTTTAAAGAATATATTACATCTTAATAGATTTTTTTCCTTTGATGAGTCTGATTCAGGTCTCCAATTGAAGTGGCTGATGAAAAGATATCTGTCTTATATCTTCATATAAATGGCTGATGGTCTTTTATCTGCATTAACTTTTGTATAGTTGAACTGGATGGACAGTTTTTCTTCAAAGGAAAAAAGATCAGATTTTAAATGTCCCATAACCCAAGTGACATGCATGGGTAACCCTGCCTGATGCATATTAGCATTTACTCATTTGTTTATCATTCAGTTCCATGAGCTATTTGCCGAGGAGGAGTCTATTCAAACAGCTGATGCTGCTGATGAAAGGGGCTCTTATATCCCATATAAATATTTCAGAGCCACTGATTTGATTAACAATAATTCAGCTAATGGCTTTAAATATTGAACTTCACAGTCTAATGCCTTCTTGAAAACAAAAGAAATCATGTACCTTTAAAGTCACTAAACAAAAAACACCTACAGCAGTCCAACTAACACCTTACAACTCCTTCTTACCTCTTTAATTGTAAAGCACTGGAAGAATATTATTTTAAGTTATATAAAAACCTTAAAGCTTTCTTCCTTACAATACCAAAAGAAGAATCTCCAAGTCTCTTTGCTGTATATGTTTATAATGTTTTTCCCACAGTCTTAGGATCTTGCAAGGAAAGGAAAACCAAAAATTTAAAATACCACCTGGAAAAAACTTCCATGTGCCTGCTGTTTATTTATCTGTCAACTTGTCTCTCGAGATCGTGAGCTCCTTGAAATGTTCTGTCAAATACTAGGTTGGCTTCCAAAAAACAGCATTGCCCATGGGAAAATAAATAAATCCCTTCACCAGTACCGAGTCAGGAATAAACTGAAGGATGACAGAGATGTGTGGAGTGTGTAACTTCTCATACGAATGCTGTCAGTATAAATTAGGTGTGGTTGAGAATGGAAAAATAGCAGTAGCACCAGAAAGAGAGAACTGTGTGCAGGCCTAGAGCCAAAGAGGAGATGAGACACTAAAAAGACAATAGTGTGTAGTACAAACCCTGGGAACAACAACTTATGGGAAGGGACAGAAATTTGCAAAGATTTTATTGTAGTGAAAGATGCAGAGCATGTGGGAGCTGCAGAAGCTAAGGGAGTTCCAAAGGGAGGAAGAAAAGCCACCCTGAAAAGAATGAGCAGGACAAGGGGCCCATGAATGGCTGCACACACAACCAAGAAAGCAAAGCCTGATGCCAGGAATTGAGTAGAGACTGAGCAACTTCCGCAGGCATGTGGGGCACTCTGTGACACAGAGAAGACAGCAGCACAGATGAAGAGTGGTGGACACTGATGAGGCACTGAAGCGCCGAGTGGCCAGCAGGGTTCATTCCATTTGTAACAGTTTGTTGGAAAACAGTAGGTAACTTCCCCAGGGAGGACATATTGATGTGCAGCCTCTGAGGATGGGGCTATATTTCCAGCCTTGTGGGATTGTGGTTTAAAACTAAACTGATACCTCCATACTATACTTCTATTCTTATATTTAAGTGACATTGGCAGTCAATCAGATTGCTATCAGATGATTCCTACTAAATGAGGCTCTTATCTAATATCTCCAACCAGGTTAACACCTAATGTGTAATAATTTAGAGGGAGTGTTTCTGTATCAGTTGCTAAATAACCAGGGTGCTTCAAATCATTTATACTCTCAGTTAACTGCTAAAATAACAGGTTGACAGCGTGCAGCATCCCAAACAGAGGATCATATGAAAGGTTTTTGTTCCTTTTTGTTTTCACTGAATAACGGTCTTCTGTGGAAGGGGATGAATTCAGGATGTGGGCCTGATCCATTTGCTCCTGCGTCACCCTGGTCCAGATTCCCCTTATCTTGTCCACTAGAGGCAAGAAGCAGTCGGTGGTAGCTGACAACGTGCATATTATTTCTGGCACAGTACTAAGAACAACATGGAAAAGTTCCATGTGGGTTCTTCATGGCCAGTAGAAGCATTTAAGCAAATATTTTATACTCCTTCAGGGATGGTTTTTCAGCAGATATTTATTCATTCATTCATCTCATGTTTACTGAGTCAAACCCTATGATGTAGCAGATACTGAGAAGTTTGGGGGGGGTGGTTCTGCCCACCTGGAATCTACAGTCATATGCTAAAGTCCTGCATATTCTTGAAAGTATATGTAAGCACAAGGAGTAATCACTCCTGAATGGAAGCCCAGGAAAACAGCCCACAATGAGGGATGGGATCGGCTAGAAATGCCTTGACAAGTAGAAATGGGAAGGAAACCAATGTCTCCACACGGTGTGCAGAAAGCATGGAAGAGAGAACAGCATGACAACCATGTCTGGAGGAACCATTCAAGGTTTCCCGAGAGGCAGAATATGAGTGAGAAGAACACACGGACCAACACAGTCCAGGGAAGGGCTATGAAGAGACCGGCCTTTGCTAGCATATTGAGTTATGTTAACAAGAATGAAGAGCCAGAGAGAACTCTGGGCAAAGCAGTGGCTTCAATAAATTTCAACAGTGGTTTGGATGGAGGGCCAAGGCACATGCCGTAAATACAAAATTTGATTAGTGGACTAGTCTAGCAATCCAGGTAAAACTTTTAACTGGTGAAAACATGAATAGTGAGTTGAAAAGCCGATGATGGCAAACCATTTCTTTTTGTACCCAGGGACCCATCACATTATATAACGATACTCATAGCTTGATAATAAGCAATTGGAGACTGAGGAGCTGGATCAGGAGCATGCAGAGAGTGATGAAAGCCAAAAGCCATCAGTGTCAACCATTCTAGTGTTAGTAATAAGGGCCAACTCTAATAAATGGCCCACAGGATTTTGAAAATAGCTAGTGACAATAAAAGGGGGAAAAGATTAATCACAGGGTAGAAGAGGAGAGGCAGAAAAGGTTATGCATCTATTTCAAGAAATATGAAAGAGAAAAGAAAAAGATTCTCCTTTTACAAAAACCTAACTAATAAATACATATGTAACACTGACTTGAGACATACTTGAGCAAAGGGAGAAAATCTACTGGCCAGGACAATGCAGGTTTCAGCAAGAGAATAATCACTAGATAAAATCTAGCAATGACCATATGTGAAGCACTGTTACAAACTGAGAACTGTACTAACCAATGGCTACACACAGGTGAAAATAAAGTTTCTACCCCCACAGAATTTGTAATCACAGAAAGGACCCAAGAGAACAAATAAGCAATTACAATGCAATAATCCCTTTAATTAAGGCATCTGCCAATTGTAACAAGAGCGGAGGAGAAACCAAAGTGCCTGAGGGAGTTTTAGTAGGTGCCAGGGGTCCATTTTCTCTTTTCTCTGTTAATTGAGTTCATATGTTGCTTTAGCAGAATCACACAGATTCCATCAAGTCCATATGGTCTGCTGCAATTAACCACACTCTCCACCTCTAGAATAGGCACAGGATGCTGGGTCCGCAAATCTGAGATCTGTACCTTTATCAGTTGATCTGGGATGATGGGGAAACACATGTGAAGCCAAAAGAAATTCTCCCCAGAATTGTTATTAGAATTAAAAAAAAAAGAAAAAGAAAACTGTCAAGTTAGTTGTGGGAACAATCATTTGTCATGGTGAAATCTCCAAGACTTGAAGTCACCAAGATAGGAAGGATATAACAGAGATGTTAATATTCTTGATAAAAACATCGTTGTCCAAGTCTTTAGATGAGAAAGTACAAGATTATTTGGCTGGAATGCTTGAGTCTGGAGGTTTAGAATAAGAAATAGACATAATGTTCTAGAAACAGCACTCTACAGTGTGGGAAAGGCCAACCCCACTTGTGGAGCCATGATGTATCAACACGGACCAGGAGCATCCTCTGGCAATGAGTCTGTTGTTGGGTAGCCAGAGTAGGCAGCAGTTAAGTCAAAAAGCTTGACAGAGTGTTGTGCAAATCAACGCAAGAAGTCAAAGAACATGGATTCCCAAGGGCATGAACAAAGCTGTTTTGTGGGAGAATAACAGCAGAAGATGTATTTAGGGTCAGAATTGTACATTGGAGTTTGAAAATGATTACACAACAACACCGTCCATTAGAGAGGCTTGAATTTGGAATAGAGACAAGAAATGACAAAATGAAATATCCACGTCAAACATAAGCAAACGCCATTAGGATTATGGGTGATGAAGAGGGTTTAGTACTAGAACCAGAAGAGATCTGCCATTTCCTCCAAGGCAGGAATGGATGTGTACACAAGGTCTTTTGTACAAGAAATTCAGAATCGCTGAGGGGTCTGAAGAGCAGGGACAGCTCAAAAGCTGAGGCCTGAGTAACTTGACCTTCTGTGTAACTTTACTCTGTCCCATTCCCTTTCTATGACCCACTCCACACCTGTTATCTCTTCCTTCCTTACAAACAGCACACTGAATTTTTTGTGTGTTTTCAGCCTGTAGGGAAGGTAATCCTATCCCCAAATCACAGGCTACTCCTGGTCAGCAGCAACTAATTGTGGTTATTCCATTATCTTGCCAATGGCTGACTTAGCAGGAGGCATGAACCCAGTTTGATACACTAAAATAAATATTAAGAGAGATTCCAGGAGGGTACAAAGACCTGAGAGATACTTTTTGTTTCTTAAACTAAGAAATAAGAAGACAACTTTAACTCCCTTTCTATTCAGCCTTGTTCTTTTGGGATACAAAACCTGGAACAATGACTTCTTATGACCTTGAGAGGCTGAGGTATACAAGTGGCTAGAGCACAAGGGTCTGTGTCTGGACTGGACTTCGAAGGATGATCAACATCTTTGATTGCACAAGTGACCATTGGTTGTCTCCACTTGGATGAATGATATATGGGATTTTGTGTAGCCAAAATAAACATTTAATGCTTTTGCTTGCCAATCCCCCATTCCTCCTTCTTAATAAACAGTCCTGGGCATTTCTTTAATTACTCCTATATTCCCTCTGTCTGTCCCTCTTCTGTCCTCATGTTCAAGAGTGATTCTGAGGATGGTCACATTCAGGAGAAGTACAGCTGAAAGATAAAAACTATGTATTATCTATATTCTTGGATTATACCATACCTAAAACTAGAAATAACACCTTTAAATTGCCTTTTGAATTTTCTATCACTTTCCAACAACAGATGTTCAACTGGCACAAAATTGAAAGGGGAGAAGAGAATGGATAGAAAGAAAAGAGAAGAGTGAGTAAAGGGAAAAATGGAAACAAAGCTTTTGTAAATAGAGAAGGGTAGAAGAGAGAGGAAAGAAATAGGGAAAAAACAAATCAGGACATGTTATGTGCAGATACAAATTCTGTATGATGAATATGAACATTCTATATAAAGTATATCAATATAATTAATTTTAAAAACATGCACTATGGAGGGGACTGAGTTTAGCAGCGGGCGGCTCAGGAAATGACGACAGCGCCACCAAATCTGCATTACCAAATCTGCGCTGGGGTTGGCGCTTACTGGCCTTCAGGCCCACACCAGAAGAGCGCCCAGGGACTGAGGTTAGCAGCGGGCGGCTCGAGAAACGGCGCTGCGCCACTAAACCTGGGTCACCTGGGTTGGAGCTTACTGGCCTCCAGGCCCAAGCAGGATGAGTACCCAGGGACTGAGTTTAGCAGCGGGCTGCTCGGGAAATGGCAACTGTGCCACCGAATCTGTGCCGGGGTTGGACCTTACTGGCCTACAGGCCCGTGCCAGCAGAGCACCCAGGGACTGAGGTTAGCAGGTCAAGAGTCTGACTTTCTCCACGTCAACTGCAGAAGCATATCCAGTCAGCTTGTATTGGTGAGTAGGTGAGCCTGTTGGAACATCAGCCCCTACCATTGCAGCTGCACAGGGCCTATAGCCTACTGGCCTCCAGGCCGACTGCACAAGTGAGCCCAGAGACCCTGTATTGGTGATCAGGTGGGCCCATTGGAACCTCAGGCAGCACCATTGTAGCAGGACAGGAGCCAGAGCCTTCCTGCTTCTAAAGCAGATGGGAAAAGGTGTTCTGACTGTATTGATTGAGTGCCTTATATGGTGTGCCAGAACTAGGGGTTTTTCTTTAGGTCCCAATACAGACTGTAAAGAACAACCCAGGAAACACTGATATTTTAAGGTTGTTAACTATTAGGAGGAAAGAGACTTGTAACAAAGAGCACCAGAAAACAGGGCAGGTCAGAGATGAGGAAACACTCAAAGTCTCAGATACAAAGATCCTCACCTCCAGGTAACACAGAGGGAAAGGAAACAGAGAATTTGGAAGCCCAGTCTCCAGGGTCCTCAGAAATGGTAACCTAAGCAGATCTAGTAAAGTGGAAATCAGAACTGATCTCTGAGATGAAAGCAGAGATACTGGACACAGTCAACACTATGATTAATAAAGCTAAAGAGGAAATCATGGAGTTGATAGAATCCAAGATAGCAAAAGCAATGGAACCTTTAAACACCTACAAGTAGAAGCCTAGGAAATTAAGAAAGAAAATGAAAGTTTGTGCAATAGAATGAACTTGGCAGAAGATCAAATTTCAGACCTAGAAGAGAGGATCTCAACCAATGAACGGTAATGGCATAATCTATGGAAACAAACAAGTGATAATGAAAAGTCAGTCCAATAGCTCCTAGATGATTCAAAAAATAACATAAGATTGATTGGAATCACTGAGGAAACAAGAGATAATGCTACAGACATCCAAAAGCTATTCACAGAGATAATGACAGAAAACTTCACAGAAAAAGGTAAAGAATTGGACATACAAATATATGAACCACACAGAATGCCACATACCCATGACGTGAAAAAAATCTACACCTAGGCATATCATCATAAAAGTCCCAGATATAAAAAAAAAAAAGAATGAAATACTGAAAGCAGCCAGAGAAAAGAAAACAGTTACATACCAAGGGAAGCCCGTCAGGATCACAGCGGACTTCTAAACTTAAACACTCAATGCAAGAGCCTGGAGTGAAGTCTTCCAAGCCCTAAAGGAAAACAACTTCCAACCCAGACTCATGTATCCTGCAAAACTATCCTTCAAAATTGATGGGGAAATAAAAAACTTTCATGACAAAGAACCCTTGAAAAACTTCACAAATATGAAACCTGTGCTCCAAAACATTTTAAAGAATAACTTGGAGAAAAATAAGGAAAGTTACAAATCCATGAGACCTAACCGAGTCAGCCTATGGGACCAAGAAAGAAACTGATGGGGTAAGGGAAAAAACAGAATAACAAGCCAAGAACAGGAAAACATGGCAGCACTAAATTTACCTATATCAGTCATAACGATTAATGTCAATGGACTCAACGCGCCAATTAAGAGATGCAGACTGGCAGAGTGGATCAAAAAGCAAGATCCTACAATCTGCTGCATACAGGAAACACACCTAATTCAGAAAGAAACCCATGGACTAAAAGTAAAGGGATAGAAAACAATACTCCATGCAACTGGAAACAACAAGAAAGCAGGAGTGGCAATTTTATTTGCAGACAAAATAGACTTCAAGCCAAAGCTGATAAAGAGAGACAATGATGGACACTATCTTTTAGTTCAGGGAAAAATCCAAGAGGCAGAAATCACAATCTTAAATACCTATGCTCCAAATTCTAATGCACCCAACTATATAAAACAAACATTAATGGACTTGAAAAACCAGATAAACTCTAATACAATAATAGTAGGGGATCTCAATACCCCACTGTCACAAAGAGACAAATAGACTGGACAAAAAGTCACTAAGGAAATCCTTGAGCTCAACCAGACTCTTCAGCAAATGGACTTAATAGATGCCTACAGAGTATTTCACCCTACAAAGTCAGAATATACATTCTTCTCAGCTGCTCATGGATCATTCTCCAAAATAGACCATGTGCTCATTCATAGAACAGGTTTAAGCAAATATAAAGATATTGAAGTTATCCCTTGTATACTGTCAGATCATAGTGCCCTGAAATTGGAGCTGAATAGCAAAGGAAAGCCCAGGATCTTCACAAACACATGGAAACTGAACAACACTCTGCTGACCAACCAATGGGTCAAAGAAGAATTGGAGAATAAATTGAGCAGTTCTTACAACTAAACAATAACCCCAGTAAAACATATAGAAATTTATGGGACACAATGAAAGCAGTTCTACGAGGAAAATTCATAGCACCGAAGGCCTACATCCAGAAAAGGGAGCAAGCTCAAATAAACAATTTAATGCTGAACCTCAAGTGACTAGAAAGAGAGGAGCAAAACAAACCCAAAGCTCGCACTAAGCAAGAAATTATAAGGATCAGGGTAGAAATTAATGCAACAGAACCCAAGAGAATGTTCAAAAAAATCAATGAATTGAAAGGTTGGTTCTTTGAGAGGAGAAACAAAATTGATAGACCCTTATCTAACCTCATTAAACAAAGGAAAGAAAAGGCTCATATCTATGCTATTAGGAATGAGAATGGAGAAATTACTACTGACCCAGAGGATAATAAACATCTACTTTGAAAATTTATATTTCATAAAATGGAAAATGTAGAAGAAATGGATATATTTCTAGACACATATGAACTCCCAAAGCTGAATAAAGAAGATATAGAAATGTTAACTACCCCAATAACAATCTGTGAAATTAAAAATGTAATTAAAAACTTGCCAACAAAGAAAAGCCCTGGACCTGACGGTTTTACTGCTGAATTCTACAAAACTTTTAAAGAAGAGTTACTGTCTTTACTTCTGAAACTCATCAATGAAGTTGAAAAGGAAGCAGTGCTCCCAGACTCATTCCTGGAAGCAACCATTACCCTGATTCCAAAAGCAGAGAAAGACCCAACCAAAAATGAGAACTACAAGCCAATATCTCTAATGAACATTGATGCAAAAATCCTCAATAAGATTCTGGCAAACAAAATACAGAGAATTATCAAAAAGATTATACACCCTCCACCAAGTTGGATTTATCCCAGGGATGCAAGGATGGTTCAATATACATAAATCAATCAATGTTATACACTATATTAACAGGCTTAAGGACAAAAATCATATGGTCATCTCAATTGATGCAGAAAAAGTGTTTGACAAAATACAACACCCATTTATGTTCAAAACTCTATAGAAGATCGGAATAGATGGTCTGTATCTCAAACTAATAAAAGCTATCTATGAGAAACCTTCACCCAGTATCATACTAAATGCTCAAAAACTGAAACCTTTCACACTAATATCAAGAACAAGACAAGGATGTCCTCTCTCACCCCTTCGGTTCAGCATAGTTCTGGAAATATTAGCCATAGCAGTTAGGCAAGAGAAAGAAATAAAAGGAATAAAGATTGGAAAAGAAGAAGTTAAATTGTCATTATTTGCAGACGAAATGATACTCTATATGGAAGATCCTAAAAACTCAATTAAAAAACTGCTGGACCTAATCGCCAATTTTAGCCACATAGCTGGTTACGAGGTCAATGTTCAAAAATCAATAGCCTTCGTATACACAAACAGTAGACCCACTGAGATAGAAATTGGAGAGTCAGTCCCTTTCACAATAGCACCCCCAAAAAATAAACTACCTAGGAATCAATCTAACAAAGGAGGTGAAAGACCTCTACTCTGAAAACTACAGCACTCTGAAAAAGGAGATAGAAGATGATATCAAGAAATGGAAAGACATACCTTGTTCCTGGGTAGGAAGAACCAATATTGTCAAAATGGCTATACTCCCAAAACTACTCTACACATTCAATGCAATCCCGATTGAAATCCCAACAGCATATTTCACAGATCTAGAGAAAAACATCCAAACTTTCATCTCGAATCACAAAAGACCTAGAATAGCAAAAGCAATTCTAAGCAACAGGGACATGGTGGGGGGTATTACAATTCCAAACCTGAAACTATACTATAAAGCCACCGTGATAAAAACTGCATCGTTCTGGCAAAGTAACAAACCCAAAGATCAATGGAGTAGACTAGAAGATCCAGATACTACTCCAGATACACTGAGCCACCTCATCTTTGACAAAGGAGCCAAAAATCCTCAATGGAGGAAAGATAGCCTCTTTAACAAATGGTGCTGGAAAAACTGGGCTTTATCTTGCCAAAGACTAAAACTAGATCTAACTCTTTCACCGTGTACCAAGCCATAATCAAAGTGGATAAGAGACCTAAATATTAAAACAGACATTCTAACCCTACTGCAAAAAAGGTTAGGTTAAACTCTCAAAGACATTAGCTTAGGGAAAGACTTCTTGAACAAACCTCTATAGCAGAGGAATTGGCTTAGGAAATCAACAAATGGGACCTCATTCTTTTAAAAAAGCTTTTGCACAGCAAAGGAAACGACCAACAGTGCAAATAGGCAACCTACAATGTGGGAAAAAATCTTTACCAGCTGTTCCTCCGATAAAGGGCTACTATCTAGAATATATAAAGAGCTCAAAAAAAAATCAGCCCACCAAATTTAATGACCCAATTCAAAAATGGGCATCTGAAATGAACAGATATTTTTCAGAGGAAGAAGTAAGAGCAGCTAAGAAGCATATGAAGAAATGCTCAACATCATTAGTCATTCGAGAGATGCAGAAGAAAACAACATTGAGATTTCATCTCACTCCACATAGAATGGCTGCCATTTCAGAATCAGCCAATGTCAAATGTTGATGAGGCTGGGGAGAAGAAGGAATCCTTCTCCACTGTTGGTGGGACTGTAGACTCGTACAACCCCTGTGGAGATCAGTTTGGAGATTCCTCAAAAAGCTAGGATTGGAGGTCCCATTTGACCTGGCCATTGCCCTGCTATGTATATACACACAAGAATGAAAAGACTCATATCACAGTGATATATGTGCACCCATGTTTATAGCAGCACAATTTGTGATTGCTACATCTTGGAAACAACCCAAGTGTCCATCAACAGGAGCCTCGATAAAAAAGCTGTGGTTCTTCTACAGAATGGCGTACTACTCTGCCATAAAAAATGATAAGTTTGAATCATTTATACGTAAGTGGTCATACCTTGAGGATATCCTCGTAAGTGAAATAAATAGGTCACAGATAGGTACATATCATCTTTTCTCTGGTATGAGAAAATAAAGATGTAAATGAGTCCTAGGATTGTATGTTATATATCATGAAATAGAAAATGCTCAATACAAAATAGGGTGAAGAGGGAAAAAAGATGAGATTGTAACAAAAAAAGTAAGGAAACAAACTTTATGTATATGGAGGGGGCAGTAGGGTGGGTAGGGCTATGGGAAAAAATGCGAATTAAGTTGTTTCTTATACTGATACAAATCCCCATTATGGAGTGCAATCATGATGCATATATGTAATGTACCAATAAAGATTTAAAATTTTTTAAAAAGATGCACTATGTACTTTATTCCGATGTTTTTGATCGTGAACATCTTTTTCATATTATACTTTTTTAAAAATGGATTTTGGTTTTTACTTTTATTAGTGCCTTTGTAGGCACAATGGGGTACTGATACATGTGCACAAGGTAACTTAATTCTTCTTTTGAATGTATTATATACTTAGAATTCCTATTACAATACCTTCAGTTGCCTATTAAAAGATTGATTCAATAGCAAAATGTTGAGAAACAAATTAGTGCAGTTTTGGTGAATCCATTGGATCAACAATGTCTGTCATTAAGCATCTGTGTTTTTCCAATTTGCCATTCAGCCATCCCCAGCTAACTATATCCTTGGGCCAACCTCTCTCCAGGTTGTAAGATAAGACTTCTTGATTTCAGGCATGTCATTCTGACAGAACAAGGTTGAACAGAGAAGAAGTTGGGTCATTTCCTTGTTGAACAGGAAGCCTACTACAGGAAGCTCTTTAGGGACAATAGAGATAAGAACTATGCTTTTCCTAGTATATTTTTCTCAGACCAGAGACACAGACTGATGTTTGGAACAGACATCTAGACTTTCCATGTAGATGGGCATGCAGTCACAGTAGCCTCAGGAAGTCCAAAGCTCAGGAAGAAACTTTAGAATGAGAAAATGAGAAGGCCAATATGGCACACAAGTAGTTAAAAACCCAGAAGCCATCAATTAATAAAGGGACAGCTAGGTAGAGGACAAATGAAAGAAGACCAGGAAACTGGGAAAGAAAGAATTTTCATGATTACTGCCATTTCCAATATGCTGATAAATGACAGGGAAGCAGAGAGAAAATTTGAATACATTATTATCCTAGCTTTGTAACATTTGACATGTACATAGGTACAAATAATAGTTACCCCCATGTAGTACTGTATACAGGGCACAGTATAATACTCATCTTTTTTAGTCTGTACAAAAATCATCTGATTATTGTTGTTTTGATTGCCAAAGAAGCTAGACACATAGAGGCTAAGTAATACCCGCAACTTCACACACTACTGCTACACAAGCTGGCTCTTCTATAACCTCTTCTCTCCTCCAGTAGAACTTTCCATATAAGAAGCATTGCATCTGTACACATTTCCTTCCCTGAATGCACATTCAGAATACCAAGTGCCCAGCAGAGATTGGTGAGCTCT
>PVIR01030094.1:0-20556 GCA_004026965.1 Petromus typicus
TCCATGGAATTCTGGGTAAGGACAAAGTGAGCCTTGCCAGATTTTTCAGGAAAGAATATTTTTCTATGTTTTTGTCTCTCTCTCTCCCACCTCTTTCTGGTTATAAGAATGAACTCACAGGTTTTAAAAAATTATGTGTGCTGTAATCCATCACTGTTACTGTTTGCTGCTCTTCTGTTCCCCTATTTGGCTAGTGGGAACCTCTGCAAGATACCTCCTGTGTCCCTCTGATGTGACTCCATTAATCTTTGAGCACGGCCCTCCTAAACCCTGTAGGCTGTGTTCCTACTGTGGATGAGAAGTTGAATTATGTATAATTAGATTACAGAATGGAATAAAATAAAGCTAGCTCCCTTGTCCCTCACTGCCTTAGAGTATAGTAGATTTAATACCCAATGTTTGTCATCTATGAATGCTTTCTTCCCTTACATCCTGTGGTATAATGTGAGCATATGACAGACTCGATAGTTCTGCTCTTATGATGATTTCAGATATGCCAAACTCTCCCCGACAATGCTGCATATCTTAAGGAACTTGGAGACTCACTGAGCCTCCCTTCCCCGGTGTTCACCGTGCGTGGAGTAAACTTGATGAGCCCTTTGAACAGTTTCAGGTGAGGTAAAGTGAAAGCTATGATTTACATTTCTACATGGTGCAGAGATACATATTTTAAAACTGGCCCTTGCTTCTATAGGATTTGATAAAAATGTTGATTCCTATGAATTCTAAGATGATACTGCTTTTGATTCAGTTTAAATGTTAGCCAAAGTAAAATATGCCATAATTTAAGAATCTATTGGTAGAGAAAAATTTTTACTGAAAAATTCGCGGCCTTATTCTTCTCTGTCTCCAGTTCTGTCTTTAGAGGAATTTGCATCTGTTTGTCATAATTCAGGAGTTTATACCTTTTTTTCTAAGCATGAGTTTAAAATTGCTTTTTGATTTGTTAATTGTAGATATGTGCATTGGCTTCTTGCTTTTCTCCCTGCTCAGTGAAGGGCTGTCACTCTTCCGAGGTTCTCTGTTGCACTGTTTGGTAACTTTGAGCAACATAATTGTGTTCAGTGGTCAGTTGCAACGTGCCACAGGTTGAGTGGTTTAACCACTCGAGTCTATTGCCTCAGAGTTCTGCAAATCAGATGGCCAAAGTCAAGGTGCCGGCAGCTCTGGTTCTTAGAGGGCTGAGAAGGAACCATTTGTCCTGGCCTCTCTACCTGGCCACACCCATCGCGTGCACATATCTGCTTCTGTCACCCGGCTTCTGTGCGCGTGTCTCGATGGCTTGCTTTTCTCTCTTTATAAAGACACTGGTCTTATGATATAATGGCTGCTCTCAGGCTTCATTTTAACCTAATCATTTCTGTAAAGACTTTGTCTCAAACAAAGTCATGTTCTGAAGTCCTGGGGTGCAGAGCTCCAAGTTCATTTTGGAAAGGTCACAATTCAACCCGAATAGTGATTAGAGTTTTATTTCCTGTACTGTCTAGTTGAGAAATTTTATCTGGCCACTATTTTGAAGCATGGCAATGTTAACATCCTTACTTTGCTCCTAAATCCTCCTAAATCTTCATGCTCTCACACTCTGTCCTCTGTATTTTACTTTAAGTTGCCTTGGGCGATTAAATTTATGTCCTGTTCTATAAACATCTTTAAGACTTTTACGCTAGTGATTCCAAAAATTGAAATTCTCCAAAGGGCATTTTCATTATTCTGATCATAGAGAAGTTATTCATTGCATACACGGTACATTCATCATGGGATTCTGAGTTGTGAGAAAATAAATTATTGCTGCTTGAGCCACTTTTCTGTAGTTTTTTTTAATAGTCTAAGAAGATTGGCACAACTTCTTTCTCTAGAGTTTTGCTCCTGTAAGGCTCAGACCTCTAACTGTGTACAAGACATTTCCACCCAGCTGACAACACAACCTGTAAGGTCCGTTTTCCAGCCTTTGCTCACCTGTGTGGCAGCCAGGAAATGCCCTCAGTTCCACCCTGCTTCCTGGTTTTCTCTCTCATCTCATTCATAAATATCCTTATGTATCTTCCTGGGAAAAAGATTCTCAAGAAGAAATTCTGACTCTGTGTTCAACGTATCTCCATTTTGTCTTTATGTTTTATTCATTGTTTCGATCGGTAAAAGAATTCAAGATGGAAAAGATTTTCTTGAAATTTTTCCTTAAATATTACTGAGAAAAAAATGTCTGTATTTCATTACTGGATAGAAATTCTGTGCATTCATTTTTGAGCATTTATCTTTATTTTTTTTAGTCTGGAAGATCTATGCTCTATTTTCTTTTGGCCTTCTTATCTCATAGCAATATTCCTCAGTGTCTATTTTTCAAGTTACTTCTCACCTTAATCTCAAGATACACCTTTTGGAGGAGTCAGCTTGAGGTTGTACAAGCTGTGATAAACCAAATAATAAAAATAGTAATGATCAATAACAATCCATTGATTAAAGATGAATAAAAATCTACCAATCTGTAATATTACCCAAAGAAAGAGAGAAAAGAGAATCAAATATAAATAGAAAACAAATGATAGAATTTCAACCTATCAATTTTCTAGTCACTATATAGTGATTGAATTGAGACCATGATTGTCCATGGGTTGCAATAGCATTAATTAAATAGAAAGAGATTGTGAAACCGGAGATTAACAACCTTAAGTTAGTACTTCATAGGATATTTCTTAATTATATCAAAGAAGACACACTTTCACAACAGAAATGTCTGTTACTCGCCATCTTATCCTAATAATCAACCTAAGCAGCCATCCTCTGATACTGAAAACAGTATTTTACATTTGTGAGGAGATCCATTTCTTGCAATTCTTTTTCCTCAATGCTCTCTTCTGCTTTTTTTACTTCTATAAACAGACTCTTTTCAGATATTCCTAAGAATGGAAATTTGAATTATCTAAAAATTATTTTGTCTATGAATATCCTTTCTTTTCTCTATGGATATACCTTATTAAAAAATATTTGTCATTTTCCTGATAGGTTTTATTCAGATGACGAGTCTGTCTTGGTAGCCAGAATTAGGAGGGTGGAGAATCACAGACTGTGTGTCAGAGGAAGCTCCTGGACACTGAGCTTAGCTCTGGCAAGCGGTGGAAGGAGAGGTTTGGTCCTTTCGAGACTGTGGACTCTCTAGCACCCTCGGGCCCAAGTTCTTGTCCAGCTTCTCGAAGGCAGGCTGCCGTGTCCTTGCTGTTCGGTATGCTGTGCTTTTACCTAAATGACTGTACTCAACACTCCTCCTATCTTCCAGAAGTGCCTGAGTCTTTCTGTCCTCACATGGCCTCCATCTAGTTCTTTCTGTTGTGGTGGTTCTGAAGCACTTTTCCTTTTTGTTGTTTTCCGTCCGTTTTTATTGCCATAACCACCAGCCACGTTAGCTCAGTAGCTCACACTGAAGGTTTATTTCCCATGGATGATGCTCGGGGGCTCTGGGTGGCAACAGCGCGACCTCGCAGGCCCTGGCTCTGTTCCCGAGCAGCGGCCCCCCGGGAAACGCTGTTCTTCCAGGAAAACCACAGGAGCACAGCGATGGAGGGCCGAGCCACCTAACGTCGTCTAGCCTTTCCGCTTGGAAAACGGCATTAAAATTTCTGCTTGCTGCTGGAGGCCAGAGAATCACATGAGCCAGACCAAACGGGCGATTAAACACACCTCACGGAGAGAACACGAATGAATAATAAGAAAGGAGCAAATCGAGAACTTTTCCTCAGCACTGTCCTGGATCTCAAGAAGGGAGATTACAAAATTAAATTAAAATTAAAATTAAATTAAAAGTGATAGTTCTTAATTTCCCTGTGACTCAGTTTCTTTATCTTTAAAATGAAGCAGAAGATAGTACTTCATCCAAAACGTTGTTTTGAAGACTAAAGGAATGAACATAGGCGAAGGGGTTAGACTGGAGCTTACATAAGAGAAATACTCCGTGAGTGTCGCTTGTCATTATTTTGCTTGTGACCCCGACCTCCCTGAGCACGGGCATCTTTTGGGACAAGGGAAAATATCACTCTGTGAGAAACACGGAAGGGCAGATCATTTCAGCAGAGGAGGTGCGTGCGAGATGTGCGCACACGGGGCTCCCCTCAAACACACTGCGGCCCTCCGCCCCGCTCTCACACAGTGCGAAGCCATCGAAATAACGGGAATACAGAGCTTCGTGTCTATTTTCAGAATACACAGTGATCAGTTAAAAATGATTTAAATTCAGATCTGCTAGCGCTAACAATACCCGAACTTCTCTAATTTGTGGCCTATATTTTTTTTTTTTTTTTTTTGAGACAGGGTCTCTCTTCGTGGTTCAGGCTGGCCCTGAGCTCAGCCTCCAACTCACATCACAGCAATTCTCCTGACTCTGCCTCCCGAGTGCTGGGATGACAGGCGTGAGCCACCACGCCCGGCACTGTGGGATGTGGTACTGGTTGCTGCTGGGCGTGAGTCTCCAGGCCCAGTATGGTATGTGGTAACCGGGGATCGAACCCGGGTCCTTGAGCTTGCAAGACAGGCGCCGGAACCACTGAGCTAACTCCCCGGCCCCTATAAAACTTAAATATTAAACAAAGCTGACAGTTCTGACAGCGAAGCAATGCTTCATTCTGCATCTGGTTTCCCTGAACAAAAGTATGTAAAGGAAAAGGAATGTGATTATTTTTGCTCCACTAAGCTTGGAAAGATAATATCAAATAAATGTTTGAGAGTTTAAAATGATTTTTCCCAGCTTGAAGTTATATTTATTGCTTTTCATTTCTTCTCTGCTTTTGTTAAATGAAGTTTGTTTATTATATTTTAATAAGCCTACTAGTTTGGGCATGTATTCTATCCTGTCTGTGTTTGCATGTTATATACTCCAGTTATCTAACTTTGTCATAAATCTCAGCAAATGTAGGTCCTTACCAGTGGTTAGTATACAACGTAAAGAGTACATGAAGTGCATAAACTGAAACTTGTTTTTTTTGGGGGGGGCAGGGTCTCACTTTGTGGTTCAGGCTGGCCCTGAGCTCAGCCTCCAGCTCACATCACAGCAATCCTCCTGCCTCTGCCTCCCGAGTGCTGGGATGACAGGCATGAGCCACCACGCCCGGCACTGTGGTGTGTGGTACTGATTGCTGCTGGCGTGAGTCTCCACGCCCAGTATTGTATGTGGTTACTGGGGTCTGAACCCGGGTCCTTGTGCTTGCAAGACAGGCGCCGGAACCATTGAGCTAAATCCCCGGCCCATAAACTGACACTTGTGTACTTTCCTAATTCCTGATCCAAAAAGGAAAGTCTGTTTTTAAATACTTTATTACTATTGATTTGTAAGACAAAAAATACTTCTATATAAAATGAAATTTAAGTAGGGAGCCAACCCAGATTTGCTTATTTCTAAGATGATGTTATTTTCTCTTGGGGAACCATAGCAAATAATTTATAACATTCTAGAATGATAATTTAGCCAAACCCTATTAGCTAATTAGCTTTGGGCAACTTTGTGAATAGAGGTGAATTTGCAATTCCTAGTACCCTATACCCAGCAGGAGGGCTTGTGTATTAAAATCCAGTAGGGCTTTCCAGTAGGTTGACAGCAAAAGGAGTTGATAAACATATTCATCTGTGTCATGAAACAAAAATTAAGCCTGGAAGTTATCAATTCTAGAGATTCTTTTTTTATTTATTAAATTTCCAGAAGTAGTAATGGTGTCATTAGTAATCACAAAATGATACGCAGACCATGGGATCAACTTGCAACTTCCATCACCTTTGCATATTCTGTAGATATTATCCAAGATCTGGAGCTCAGCAGAAACAAGCACTGAACACTATCTCAGTAAATACAGGAGTTGGTGAAAGTCAGGCAGGGGTGTGAATCAGGACAACAGTATTATGCTTTCTTTATTGCACTGTATTGCTTAGCAAGTTTCACACTTCATACTTCAGTTCCTCTGTCTAATATGAGCATATTCACAGTCTAAATCATTGGAGTTATAATTCCCCATTGTCCTATGTGTACTGTGGCTATATTTTATTGGAATTTTTTTCTTTTATAGATTAGAGTTTTATCTTACAAGAAAATCACAAAGATACACAGATGCTGGTTTACTTGATTCAGTGGAATATCTAAGGTATGCCATTCATTACAGCTTATTTCTATCTCCAGTATGCATTTCCTTACCTATAATGAAATTGTGCACGTGTACAAGCTGAATGTATCATGGGTATTTGGGACAACTGGGTTATAACAGCACTATCATCACATTTTTTTTTATACACATGTCCCAGATTTTCTTCAAATGAGAAGATATATACTTTAGGTATCAAAAAGATACCAACTCCTCCTCAATTTAAAAAATTTCCCTGAACTTATAGGGACAAGAAAATACATTTCAGCTGGTTATCAACATCTGGTAATTTGTAGGGTCTTGAAATAATTACACTAGCCTCACAGCAGCATAATTGAATTCAGACAGTGGTCTCTCACTGCATAGCTATGCATCCCAGAGGAAAGTTTGCAGAAGAGGGTTTTGGCAGCTTCCATCCAAGATGAATAGTTTCAGCTGCACTTGTCTCCATGCTATGGTAATGGTAACCTCAAAGATAGGATGGCTGTTTTGAAGGGTAAGGATGTGGACCATCAAAAGGGCTAGAGCTACCGTTCTTCAGAATGTGCACTGCAAAGTGATTCTTGGAAAGTACAAGAAAGTAATGGGAGCTTCTGGCTTTATTTTGCACTCTGCTGACTTGAGAGACAGCCTGTTTGTCCACTGAGTGGGCCACACAGGACACAGAGGCAGTGTGAACATCCCTGCAGATTGAGTCAGCATTCAAAGCTCAGGCTAGAGCTGCTGCAGATAAGAGGGGCACAATGAAAGGCATCAGTTTCACTTGTGAGGAAGATGGACCACTTATACTCTCCTGGTAGCAGGATAACCTGGTATATACAGGTTAGAATGCACGTCTAGACAAAGAAAAGTGCACAGGTACAGAGACCTGGATGCTTCATCTTGAAATTCATCTAGAGAAATAATTACAAAAATGACAGAGGAAATAGGAACAAGAATTCATCTTAGCATCATTTATGTAAGATCAATTGGGAAGAATTTAAATGTACATCGCCGGGAAGCAAACAAGACACTGCATAAGATCATAGAGCATTTGAATGAACTTATTGGTTTTATAAATAGTTATGTGTCATATATCTCAAAATCAGAATTTTATGTTAAAAAGAATTAAGATGCTTGAAATGTGCTTTATTTAATGGAAACAAATACATCCAATATTGAATGCTGGATGAAGGTATATTTGTGTTAAACTATAAAACCTGACTTTCTAGTTCATTATTTTGCTTATCTGCAAGTGGCAAGTTTAACGAAGTTATGTTTGAAGTCTTGTGTTAGTCATAGTGATATGTTTACATTTAAAAGAGCAACATTTTAGTATTTCCTAAGTCCCTCATGCTTTCTGGTCTTGAGCTCAGCAGGCTTCATCCTCTTCCCTGTGGTATAAGTTGACCTCTTAGTGTCTCTTATTTAAGTTTAGATCCTTGTTTAGTAAAATAAATTGGAAAAATAGTCAAGTGCCAAGTTCAACTATAGGACTTTTGACTTGAAAGTACTTCAGAGGAGTAAGAAACCCCTCGAGTCCCCAAGATCCTCCCAGAAGGTACACAGATTCAGAACTATTTCCTAATCAAAGTAAGGTAGAATTACAGTCTTTACTTCTGTGCTGTCAAAAGTGTATAACAGAGTGTTTTGGGAAGATACATGATGTCAAGTAATGCAACAAACTAAATGCAGAATCAGATAAGGAAACTGAGCTGTCTCCTATTAGACTAGACCTTAAGGGATTTGTGAAAATGTAATTGTGTACATGTAATTTGTGAAAATGTCATTCTTCTCTTTAAAAGTACCTTGTTATTTGAAAAATGTAGTCTTTCAAGCTAAAATATTTACTTTACAGAAAATAGATACACAATCTAAAGTAAATTTTATTAATACATATTAAAGGTGTTCTCAGATTTTATTTCATCTACAACATACATAAAAGATAAAACCCAGATAAAAAAGGGCCGGGGCGTTAGCTCAGTGGTTCCGGCGCTTGTCTTACAAGTGCAAGGACCCAGGTTCGATCCCCAGTAACCACATACCATACTGGGCGTGGAGACTCACGCCAGCAGCAACCAGTACCACATCCCACAGTGCCGGGAGTGGTGGCTCACACCTGTCATCCCAGCACTCGGGAGGCAGAGGCAGGAGGATTGCTGTGATGTGAGTTGGAGGCTGAGCTCAGGGCCAGCCTGAACCACGAAGCGAGACCCTGTCTCAAAAAACCTAAAAAAAAAAAACCCAGATAAACAAGACCTATTCTGGATTCTTAGTAAGTGTTAAGAATAGGATATCCTGAGACTGACCATAGAGTCTGAAAACTGCTTGGCCACACGATGCTTACATGTAATCATAGAGGATGTGGTATTAAAGTGTTCAAAGAAGAGTATGAAGCACCTTCCGAGGGAGGAACAGCTTGACTGTCTCCCCTGAGGAGTTCACACATAATCAAACCAAGTTAAAGCAGCAAAGGTAAGATCAGGATAACACAGGTGGAATTTTGTGCCTGAACTTCCTCTCAATAATTATT
The DNA here is from genome assembly GCA_004026965.1 of Petromus typicus. Taxonomy (NCBI): domain Eukaryota; kingdom Metazoa; phylum Chordata; class Mammalia; order Rodentia; family Petromuridae; genus Petromus; species Petromus typicus. The sequence continues at coordinate 8,626 of PVIR01030094.1, forward strand.
CGCCAAGTAAATTTTGTTCCTTGCAAAAATTTTATACTAAAGGTAGCTAGATTGAGAAATGAATGAATCAACATATCATGAAATGAATTTTGATTTCTCCACCAGCCTCTTGCTATGTGGTATGTTTCTAGGAAAATGAAGCCCTGAATGCAAAGCTTTGGAGGAATCAATGAATAGAAAAATGCATGTTTCTTGTTATCCATTATCTGTGTAACCAGTTATTTTGTGCTGAGACTATGTCACCTGGGATAGACCAAGTAACAAACCAGTGGCTTAAATCAGCAAACTATGTTTATCTCACATCTGTGTTCTATGTCTGTCCATTGCAAGAACCTGTGAGGCTCTGCTCTATGTATTTTGTTCATAAATACACAGCACCACAGTCCAACCTACATCATCAGGGTTCTTTGGAAGGGGGAAAAATGCTGGAAGCACCACCACAAGCAATTAGTGCAAAGCATTGGTAGAAGGGAGAAGTGTACATACCCATATTTCATCAGTCGAAATTTGTTTAGCAGCCATGTTTAAATACTGAAGGCAATGATGTGGGACAGTGGGGGAAAGCAGTCAAGCACTTTAATTCCCCAGAAATAGAGGTGAGAGGTGAAGCAGGGATCTAGAATTGCTTATGACAAGCACTTCTTAAGAAAAATAAATTGCAGTTAATGTCTAACTCGAGATCAGAGAATTTCTCTAGCTGAATCAAATTCAAGAAGGACATTTCTCCAGCTGAATTCAACTTTTTCCAGCAGCACTGAATTTTCTATGGTATTGATTTCTCCTTCTTCCTAACTCTTCTATGTTTATTTCTTGGTTTCGCCTGTGATCTAATCACTCTTAGATTTTTAACCTAATTCTCGGTATTTACCTTTATTTCAAACAGAAAACCTTTTCTGACACTGTTATGTTAATTCTCAGTTATAGGTATGCAGTTTGAACAGATATTTTCAAGGTAGATATTTTTTAAATAACAAAACAAAGGCTCATTTTATTCTGAACCATCGCTACTGGTCAAGGAACCCAATTTTTATGTTCATGTAGGTAGAAATCTCAGAGTTCATGGTAACTATTCAATATTCGCTGAGTTAATGTGGCCAAAAGTTTTTTATTTCCACTGTTGAACTAAGCCAGTCTTGGCTGGCAAAGACATACCCGAAAAGCTTTACAGAGCAGAACTCATTGTCAGAGCTCTGAAGTCATATAGATGGGGTTTGGCATGTAGAGCTGCTTTTCAAAAGTCAGAGAGCCCCATAAAAATGATGACCTTCAATGAGTCTGTTCATGTTGGCTGGTGACCAGGGCACCTGACTCTTGGATCCCCCAGCGTCACAGGCTGAGCACAGCAGAAGGGTGAGCACTGTGGTCTTTGCCAAGGCATTTGGGTAGAGATTACCAGCTGTGGTTACTTGGACTTTTTATACGGTCTAGGAAAAAATATGAAATAGACAGCTCATCTGGGAAGTGAGTATGAGGCATAGATAACAGGCGAAATAATATGACGAGGGAGTGGGATCTTGAAAATCGATTAGTCCAACTCTTCGTGTGATTCCTGGGTCTCTCCTCCGGGCCTGCATCCAAGTGGGCACATGCTCAGGACTCCAGAGTGGGAGCGGTCACCGCTCTCCCATGTCTGTCACTGTCTTCAGAAACTCCTGACTGTGTCACATGCTCTGTATCCCATGCTCTGTCAGTGCCTGTGATGCAATGATAGAGATACGCTTGCTTAGTTGGAAAGAACTATGTCACTGAGATTTCTGGAAAAATGTATTTTATTGTCCCATCTGTTCTTCACATCAAATCTAGTAAGTATTTTTATATGTGTCTGTTCTACACATAAGAAAACTGAGGCATGACTAGGATTAATGACTTGGTGAAAGTAGTGCTACTGCCTTTTGAATAGGGAATGAATGAATAACCAAACCTTCGAATATCACTATGGAAAAGAGAAAATATCATCCAACCACTGTACTGGAATACAAATACATTTGTGGACACCAAGATCAGTGCTGGGCACATAATTGGCCAAAACAAAATTGGTCAAATAGTAAATGCACAAAAGTCTTCTTATAAACCTTAACAAAGGAGATATGATCTCTGCAGAATATTTCTTTTTTGAGACGGGGTTTCGCTTTTGTAGTTCAGGCCACCATGCCGGCACTGTGGTGTGCCCAGCATTATTGTATGTGGTTACCAGGGATCAAACTTGGGCCCTTGCACGGCAAGGCAGGTGCCAGAACCACTGAGCTAAATCCCTGGTCCATGCAGAATAATTTCTGGCTTTAATAAAATTACAGCTTTCACTCTTTCTGGGGACCAGATGTCCAGGACAGCCACCACTTTTCAGCTAAATATGTATGAAATCATCCATGGATAGAATCAGTAATCTCTCATAGGTCATTTTTGTCACATGACAGTGAACTAGTTAACCAGGGAACCAATGATAGAAACAAACCAAGCTATAAGCTGGAGATAATATACTATGACTCGATGTATATACATATTAGTCAGCTTCTGTATACTCTGTGCATGATAGTCCTGAGCCACTTTATTGAATCGACAACTTGTAACAGATATTAAAAAGAAGAATGGTGGAAAATGTGAACCTTGGTCCTTTCTTAAATACAATTTTTTTTCCCATTAAGACTTAGGGCTTAGATGACAGTGGCTAATTCCCCAGGGAAGCAACAGTAGTTATGGAGGAACTCACAGAAAGAAAGAATATCAACTTTATTCTGGCATGCAAAGAAAGCTTTGAGATTTTCACTTTATTTCTTCTTGATTTTACTACTAGTAATATATCTCTCTTCAAAATCAAGTTTTTATTATAAATTATAGTCTCTAGGAGCTTATATTCAGTGATCCAATATTTCAGTTTAATCTCATATAGGCTGAGCTGGTAAATGCCTACATTATCTGGATCATTCAAAGCCTATGAATTTCTCAACAGAAAATAATCTGTCCTTAAGTATCTTTGATAAAGTAGTCTTGAAACATGAGTTAAAAAAAAGCCAAACTCAAAGGAGAGAGTTTTTACTTTGGTAAGACAAAGTACGTGACACTCAGAAATTAAAGGAGCGGAGACTTGCATTGGCCGAAGGATTTTAGAGGACCTAGTCCATATTTAGCTGGCATCAATTAAAAAGGGAATGTGGGAGGGATGGTGGAAGAAAACTGCTTATGTCATGGTGGCCAGGAACCAGAGAAAGAAAAAGAGCCTCAGTGGGAAATGTGCTCTTCCAGGTCATGCCCGTGGGGACCTGACCCTTCTGACCAGGGCCCACTTCCTGACAGCACACTCGGCTGTGGACACGCAGTCCTCTCATGAGCACCATGCAGGCATGATCCAGGCAGCTTCCAGTAACTCCGTCATTGAACCAAGAGGCTTTGGGTGAGTTGGAGATTTAAACAATAACAATACGATTGGAAATGAAGGTGTGAATACTGAGCTAAGACTAGGAATTTCCTGCATTGTGCTAAAACATTTGGTTTTATTTTGTTAATAGTGGGGCAGTGTTCTCCCTTTTAGGGTCAGGTGACCATAGCTACTTAAAGGACATTACTGTGGAGATCAGATGGGAAGACTGGGGCCCAGTGGCCTCCTCGGTGAGCACTGAGAAGGGCGAGAGTGTGCTGACGTTGCAGAGAGAAGTAAAAACACCTGAGCTGAAGTTGTTTACAGAGAAGCACTGTGGCAGGTGGAGACAGGTGAATCCTGTGAACTCTAACTGCTTGTGCTGGTGTCTGCATGAATAAAGCTATGCTGCACAGTCATTGTGGGTCTGGGTCGAAGGGAGACATGAGTCCCCTGGCCTTCCACACTTCAGCTTGATCCTGTGTCTCTGGTGATCTTCATCAATCCCTATTCAAGTTTGTGCTTGTAGGTTGGTTCCCTACAAATTGCAATACCAGTACTGAGCTTAAAATAATAAAATAATAGGACCTCAGACCCAAAATGACCCTTAGAAGTCATTAGTCTCATGCTGACATTTTACTTTATAATTGTGAAAAAAATGAATGCAAAATTACTCAAAAAATGATATATGTGCGTTAAGAAAATAATCTTTCTCTGAAGTCACAAATATCCCATATTGTCAAAAATTGTATATGTGGTAATTTACTTGTTCTGACTCATGTGATCCTTCGTTTACCAATTAGCCTTGTGTTTATGTGTCTTTGTGACTTGTCACACCCATCACTCTGTGTGTTTTTCTGTTTCTTTGTGAAAACACTGCATGGCAATCTCCCCTTATGTATGGTTTGGCCATCCATGGTTTTAATTACTGTTGTGTTCAAAAATATTAAATGGAAAACTCCAGAAATAACCAACCCATAAGTTTTAAATCACATACCTCTCTGTGTAGCATGATAAAACTTCCTTTTCTCCCAAAGATGTGAACTGGTCCTTTGTCCTGTGAACCCACACTGTGTCTTCCTGCCCTCTTTGCACACAGAGGCTGTTGGTTCTCACACTGGCCACTGTCATATTGCAGTGCTGTACAGGGGGTCTAGTCTATTTGTAGTTTTCAGAAATCCACTTGGGGGTTTCAGAACATATCCTTCTTGAGTAAAATGGATCCACTGTGTATATTACAAGTAATAAATCTTATACTACATAATTCTTAATATGACGGGATTTATAAAATTTAATCTACTCTAACTTCCTTTAATGTATTTGTTGACATTCGTTTTTCTACTGTATTAAGTGTATATTTGCATACACTTGTCACAGAGACACAATACCTGACACACAAGTTAAATTAGGAGAGGTTTATGTCAGTCCACGTTCTGTATTCAGTCTTTAGCTGGCTGGTTCCCAAGTAGGGTGGCATGGCACAGGGGTACTGCAGATGGGAAATAATCCATGGCAGGGCAGGTAGGCTGCAGCACGCAGCAAGCCTGCCTTCTTTCTCTCCCATTATATTCCATGCAGGCTGCAAGCTTATTGATTGGTGCAATGCACATTCAGAGTGAGACTTTCATTATTTACATCCAGAATTATTCTAAACTAATTTAGTTCTCATTCATCCTCAACCCATATGTATAAACCCACAACTCAGCCACCTCCCAAAAGCCCCCTATGAGCACATGAAGCTTTAGGGGGGATGTCTAGATACAAGTCATAACAATACTTCATGTTCACTTAATACTTATATGAACTGAATATTCTGTGACATATATATTAAGTTTACATTTCATTTTTACTTAATGAAAGATATGAATGGGACTCTAGTTTCATTTCACCATTGTGCTCAAAGATGAAGGGTGAGACCAGCAGCCAAGCAGGGGCTAGGCTACTTATACAAGCTTTACAGTTGAAATTGTGGAGGTCTCTTCTGTTTTTTTCTTGCTTTTTGGCAGGACACACATGTAACTCAGGCCCTTGGGCTTCCGAGGTAGTACCATTGAGCTAAAAGGTACCATTTGTACTAAATCCCCAGGCCTTCTTTTGTTTCATTAGCCCTGTACTTGCCTTGGTGGTCAAAAGAAAAGGAGATTAAATTGGGACTAGAAAGAAAAGGAATTTCTTTGCATAGTGTTGTCTTTTGTTACAACAAAATCTTAATAGAGAAAAGAATATGGATGCTTTTTCTTACCTCAAGCTAAGTGAGAAAGGATTCAACATGTGGCATCTGTCTTTAGCAGTTAGGAAAAAAATAAGGTCTTTGTGGTACATTGCATTTTCCATAAAACATCATAGTAATGTATTTTTCCAGAGTTTTTCCAGTCCTGGAAAGAGAGGAGGATATTTTGCCTCTTCCAAAACTGAGGGGATGTGGCTGCTCTGTCCATTATAGTGCAGTGGGATGGTACAGCATGATTTCTGAGGCTTGATCATAAATGACACAGCCTTCGACTGACTGTTTCCTTTGGGTTCTGTTTGCTCAGAAGTCAGCTCCCATGCTGCGAGGAAGTCCAGTGGAGCCCATACAGGAAGTGCTGGCAGCATTGTGGGAAACCTTCTTGAGTCACTGCACAGATTCATTTATTTTATTTATTTGTTTTTTTATTGCTTTAGGGTTTTTTTTTTTTTTTTTTTTTTTGAGACAGGGTCTCACTTTGTGGTTCAGGCTGGCCCTGAGCTCAGCCTCCAACTCACATCACAGCAATCCTCCTGCCTCTGCCTCCCGAGTGCTGGGATGACAGGCGTGAGCCACCACGCCAGGCACTGTGGTATGTGGTGCTGGTTGCTGCTGGGTGTGAGTCTCTACGCCCAGTATGGTATGTAGTTACTGGGGATCGAACCCAGGTCCTTGCACTCTCAAGACAGGCGCTGGAACCACTGAGCTTAATCCCCAGGTTTATTTATTAATTCAATGATTCTACATGTGTCTGTGTGTGTTGTGTTGCTCCTGTGCAAACCGCTCTTGCTTCGTGGACTATCCACCTTTATGCCTTCTCTGAAATCTGGAGCATCACTGAGCATGACGCTGGAGCTGGAGCATCAAAGCCATCTCATAGAAGGCAACAAGCGAGCAAAGCAGACAGACCCAGGAGCAGGACAGGACCTGTGGTCTGCAGAATGGGACGAAGTGGAGCAGAGCCTGAAAGAGATTTGGTTCAAAAGATATGAGGTAAAGGGCAGAGTGACCAGCAGAGGGATGGCTGACCTCACACAGAGCAGGAAAGACAGCACATTGCCCAGTGCAGTGCTTCGAAGACTCAAATAAACAGTGGATGGGAAGCAGCCAGGTGTAATATACACAGCTTTTGTTAGGCTCACGCGGAGCCCCTCCGGGAGACGCACCCCAGAGAGACACGCAGTCAGAATATCGATGCAACAGCAAGAGGTTTATTCGAGTACCAGCGCTGGGACTGTCCTGACACGCGGGAGAGGAACGGGCCCGAGTCAGAAATTTTTACAATTTTTATACCCACATTTCTAACTTAAGCAAGGTGTCTCTATTTCATTGGCTCAGCAAGCTGACCTTTAAATTTATTGGTGGGTGACTTTTTGCACTGCCTGTGGTTTTTACTTCCTCATAGCTGTGATTTCTGGGAGGCCCCTATCTGTTTTGTCATCTGTTTCTGGGAATGGGAGGGCTTTATGAGAAATAGAAACTTAAGGAAATAGAAATTTAGGACTACTACTTTTTCTGTCGTAGTTGGGGCCTGTCCTGGATTTTTAACCTTACACTTTGAAGTCATAAAGCCAGAATCATATCTACCCATTTCTGCGTTCTACTCTATTATTCACCATCTTGTCTAGTAGGCCCAAACTGTAGTAAACTAGAAAAGGAGAAAAAGACAAACAGTAAGTGAAGTGAAGATGGGGAACCCGGCTCATGGCAGCCTCCTGAGTCATCACACTGGAAGCAGAGGAGAGAAAAGATGTAAGGAAAACCCGAAGTTATGATCACTACAACAGTTACATCAGCAGTGGGTTGGAAGAGAGTAGAAATAAAGAAGTTCCCGTTACTTTTATCCAATCCGATCTGTATTACTTGTTATAAAGCTCATCTTTTTCTTTCTTATTTGTGACAATGTCATCTGACATTGATGTGCTTTTTTGCTTATGTTTTACAAAATTCGGGGAGCTTTAATAGCATTGTGTTAAATCATGATGTTTTGATAGAAATAACCTGTGAAATAGTCGCTTGCACTCTGGTGATTTTTTCATGTAGCCTGTATGTCTTGAGCTGTCGATTAGAGCTAGACCATTCTATGCATTAGGACTACCGCAATGCACAGAAGAAATACTTTATATTCTGTGAACTTCCATGCTATTTGGAAATAATAGGCAAATTAACAGTCAGAAAATGCACTGTAATACATATTGTGGGGATAGGGCTATGAAGCAAAAGAAAGATGTTTATAATGTATAGCTAATAACAGGAAATAAGATGAACACACATTCTTGTGTTTACTCTGTGTTAGCTCAGCCTCCTGTGTAGAAAGGGCATTGACTGTGTCACCTATACAACAGCCATTTATTTTCCTCCAGTTGTGGAAGGCTATAGTCTTGGAAAAGGATAGTAGTATGATTGGGCAATAGTGAGGGGGTTCCCTCCTCCGGAGTTCTGGGTAGCCTTTCTTACTGTGACAGAGAGAGAGAGAGAGAGAGAGAGAATGAGGGAGAGAGAGGGAGATCACGAGTGAGCACTGTAGTCTTCCTGTGAGGGAAATGACCCCATCAGACAGGGCTCTGCTTTCATGACATCATTTATCTAGCCCTAATGACCTCAGCAAAAGTTCCTTCACCAAATACCATGAGCTTGGAGATTAGGATTTAACACGTATGTTTTGAGGGAAGCAAATCACAGCGTGTACTAAGACACACAGGCACATAAGTGCACACAGCCCGAGGATGGCTCTCAGAGCAGGTGGTGTGATCTGAGGGCTGACTGAAGTGAGGCAGAGAGCTGCGTGTCCCTCCCCAGAAGGTCCCTGGGGAGCCGGAAATGGCTTCAAGCCCAGTGGGCAGCGTCCACTTGGCACATTTAAGGATCAGTGAGGAGCCCAGTGTGGCTCAGTGGAAGCAAGAGAGCAGGCAAGGGGTGAGAAGGAGGGGTGAGATAAACAGGCAATTAGCCAGGAACCTCGACCTTTCTGAGCTTTCAGTGACCACAAGCAGCCTGCTGAGGCACACACACCCTAGATTCACTGCCTCTGGCCAGAGACCACGCGGCAAGGCCTGCATCTCACTCTGTGGGAGTATGAGAACCATGAGAGACTTTGGCAGGGAAGGAATGCGACTCCAAAGCAGTCTTTACACAAGAGGGTGAGGTCATTTGTAGGGGAAAATGTAGCTGTTGAGCAGTTTCCTGGTGTGACTGGTTATGCAGAACTACAAAGTTTCTTTATCACCAGTTTACAGGATGTTCCCCTGGCATCTTGTTAAGTTTTGTGTTACTGAATCTTGCAAATGAGAGCTGTAAACAAACACGGGGATAAGAATGGGGAAGTACTGCATGGCCTGCCCCAGGCGCTGCCTGGGGCCACCTCTTTTGTACTATCCTATGCATTGCTATCTATGTATTTGCTCCATAATAAAAGGAATTGTTGTAAAACAGCTCAGTGGTTCAGTCCTCCTAGGCTGTTACCCCTGCTGGATATCTTGAAACTCAAAAAAAAAAAAAAAATTGTTTTTACTTGCTTATTATTGATTACAGGCTGCCAAATTCTATGTGAGCATATATTAATACAACTAAGATGCTAAACATTTTGTTTTATTAATATCTATCAAGGATTAATCTTTATTTTAAAAATGTCTGTTTCTTTCTACCTCTTCAAATCAATCTTCTGATTGGTAAAGTTTATTGTATATTTGCCTTTACATTTTTATTCCAATATTATGCTTTTGGGGGAGGTTTTGGAGTCAAAGACAAAAGGGAGCTATGAGGCAAAAGCCAGGTTTGGCGGAGGGTGTAGCCGCCATAACAACGGCCATGCTGAACTCCAGCCCAGCCCAGCCTGCCTGCCTCTTCAATCAGTCTACAATCACCGCCTCTGCTTATGCGTCAACCAATCCGCCACCGACCCCACTCGTATGTTTACGCCCTCTACGGTTTACTATAAAAATGACTGTGTTTTGCGTTAAAGGCAGAAAGTCTGTGTCCTTTGAGAGTCTGCAGTGTGATTCCATTTGCCTGATCCCTCCTGATCCAGTTTCCATTCCCGCAGAGGCACATTACAACATTATTTTCAACAGTCATGCTACGATTAGGAACAGCCCAGGACAGTATTTCTGAGGCATTTCTACGTACAGAATTACAGGAGAGGTGTGCAGACAGGAGTGGCCTCAGTCACAATTCATACGCAGCTCTGTTGTTACTCGTAGATTAAACTAAGAGCTGACAATCATTTTTGGTTTAAAAAATTTCACTGTGCAGTGCAGTCCTAGAATAATCCCTCTCCAGGATTTTAAACCTTCTTTATTTAAATGTAGTTTGTCAGAAATTCAGTATTTAATTAAAATAATTGAATAATTAACATAAAAATATTAACACTATATAGGAACTCACTTTTAAAGATGTAAAATATGTAACTTCATGATGTGCTGCCTACATATTGTTATAAAGAAAAACAAAAGGTTTGCCTCTAAACTCTGTTCATTTTTTTAAATTCAAATTTTAATTGGTACATTATATATACACATCGCAATCAACATGGAGAGTTTGTACCAGTATATAACATGATTTGATCCTCATTTTTCCCTTTCCTGCACAACCCACCACCCCTATATATGTAAGTTTTGTTTCCTTTTTTAAAAATAACTGTCACATGAGTTTTGACCATGATTTGGAGTGAGTCTGGTGCCTGCCTTCCGTCCTTTTTTTGCACTCACAGCATGAGGTTTCCCTTGCCATCCGCCCTTCTGAAACTTGTTCTGACCGTCAAGGGGTAGACTAAGAAAACCAAACCTCTGTCAGCAGGCGCGCTTTGCTCACCTGAGCCGAGGAGTCACTGGCAGCCCTGGAACGAGCTTCCATCATTAGATGACAGCTTCCGGAAAACGCAACAGATGTGGCCACCATTTCTTGACCTTTCTGCTCCACGCCCACCAGTGTTACTAGCAGAAAAGATCTTCTATCGTGCACCTCAAAGAAATTTAAAGAAACTGTATGTTCACTAGAAAAGAAAAAAAGGCAATTTCTTTAATTAGGTAGCATGCAAAAGATATATAATCAAGGAGCACGTTTGTTTGATTTCCGGATATTTCATCAGCTTTGACCAAGTTCCAATAATGCTTGATATAAGTGTTTAATTTATTGAATAGAATTTTATTGCATACAATACTCAAGAAAGAATGACAAATTTCAGGAACATTCCTCCACTAAAAAACATTTGATCATCTTTACCAAGTTATTCTAATAACCCAGCAGTTATAAATCACAAGATAGTCATTTTAAAAAACTTATTTTTTAATGGAATGAAATACTGGCAGTGCTTTCTTCATGAAATAAACAGGTCAAAATATTAGGGTCTTTGCCCTTTGAGCAGGTCATCCTCATCCTGTCCTCCCTCAAGCTAGAAGTTTCCTGGGGTACCTAGGACCCAGATGCCATGTTCACGGAGCCCTCACTGCCCTGTAGACTTACACAGCATGTACTCATTCACTGACTTGTTCCTAAAATAGTAAAATACTTACTTTCAAGAATTGTGGGGCCGGGGATTTAGCTAGGTGATTCTGCCGCTTGTCTTGCAAGCACAAGGACCAGGGTTCAATTCCCTGGCAACCACAACAATACTGGGCATGGAGACTCACGCTCAGCAGCAGCCAGTACCACATACCACAGTGCCGGGCGTGGGCTCAAGCCTGTAATCCCAGCACTCGGGAGGCAGAGGCAGGAGGATTGCTGTGATGTGAGTTGGAGGCTGAGCTCAGGGCCAGCCTGAACCACAAAGCGAGACCCTGTCTCAAAAAAAAGAAAAGAAAAAAGAAAAAAAGTGGTTTTCAGCTCATTTATCCTAGATTTTCACATAAATTGTTTTGTAAGAAATACAGATATCCTTGTTTAATGATCTACTTGTTATTGACGATGTGGAAACATAACCAGGGTACATGGTTTAGACTTTCCACCTATAGCTTGGACTTAGGACCACAGTACTGTAGTTCTATGTTCTGTTACACACCACAATACTGTGTATGAGAATTATGCAAATAACAGGTAGAATTTCCTTTGTTCATTGCTTTGTTCTGAATACTGTAATGTGCATACTACAGACAATTCCTTACTAGCTCCTACTTCATCGAACCACCTAGTCACAGGGACAGAACTGTGGGTTAAATGAGGAATGTCTGCAGTAACAGTTTTTCCTAGAAACTTTTCTCAGCCGATTTTTCCCCAGATTCTCAAATTCCCTGAGGTTTCAGTGAAAACAAGCTCAAGAGCAGGTGAGATCTGGCTGTCTATTTTTATTTCCAGTCTCCTTTGCTATAATTCCCAACTAACTCTCTTTCAGGTCAGCAGCTTGCAGGAGCTACAGGAG
>PVIR01030095.1:0-20555 GCA_004026965.1 Petromus typicus
GGGCCCTTGCGCTTGCAAGACAGGCGCCGGAACCACTGAGCTAACTCCCCGGCCCCCCAGAGTGATCTTTTAAAAGGAACATCAGAACCTGTCACTGTCCTTAAAACTCAGCAGGGAAGCAAGAATCAAGCTCATCACCTAACCTGACCCTTGACCATCTCTTTCCTCTTCCTTCTGCCCCCTTTCCTCTCAGCCCCTCTGCTTTAGTAAACTTGCCCGTCTTTCAATTCCTCAAGCCTCTGAAGTTCTCGCTCATTTTGAGCCTTTGAAGATCCTGTTCCATGCACTCATTCATAACTGACCCTCAACCTAACTTGTCCCCTCCTCTGAGACCATCTTGCATCCCAGTAGTCCCACCTTTGAGGCTCCACGGAACACATCATTTGCAATAAAATATTTCTACATCTTTCTGCTCTGGAAAGACAAATACTAGGAAGCCCCAGTTTTTTCCACCTATAAGAATGGGGTCTGACACTTGTGGGCCTTGTTAGGTACCTGCTAGTGTAAGAAAGGGAGGAAGTTGCTACCAGCTCAGCCCAGTCCCAACAGATCTGACCTTCCCCACCCTCCACTTCTGGTCCAGCTCACACCCTGCGTCACTCAGGAAGCCCTTCCAGGCCAGGCAAGCAGCTCCCAGTCTTACCCCTCTGAAATGGTGGTACAGTTGGTATCTACACACAGCCCAGATACCCCTCCTCTCAATCAAGCACTTATCCTGAGTTCCTTGAACCTTCTAGAAGCCCCACATCTGGAGACCAGGATGAATGTGCATTCAGCTGCTTAGACCAGAGAGAGCCATTCCTCTATTTGACAAATGCTGGTCTACCTGGGTTCATTGGACCGTACAGCCATTGCTCTGTGAGTGTAAAGGGACAAGAAAGTGGGGCATTTGCTGTGGGGCTGTGCAGATGGCTGCACAGAGCACACACCTGCACAGATCTGTAATGCCTACATGGCTGGCATCTGGACCCACACGTAGCAATGTCTGTAGGTTCCTGAGAAGTGACATGGCAGTGGTACAGAGGAGCAGGAATATCCGACTTAAATTCGAATCCAATCTCAACCCTTTTGGGGCCCTGTAATTTGAAGCAAGTCACTTCATGGCTGTGCCTCGTTCTCCATAAGGAAAAATGGAGTAATAATAATTCCCAGCACTGGGGCAGATGCAGGATAAGATCAGATAACCTCTCAGACAGGCCCCAACTCACACTTGGTTCTCAGATCAGGTTTCTTTCTCACTTTCCACTGAGTTCTCTTCTCCTGACTCTTGCTGTCTCCAGAGGGGTTCACCAAGCCAGATCACCATGACAGGGACACAGGGATATTTCTGGCCCCACCTGGGCCATTGCCTCCAACCTGATGACAACAAGGAGGTATCACTACCTCCCTGAGATATGGTTGGTAAGCTGTTCCATCACCACAAACACAAACTGTTCTTGTCTCCAGTCCAACCATTACACAAATGGGCAGAGCACTTGCGGGGGTGCTATTTATTAAGCAAACATACCTTATGTGATATCTATTTAACCATTCACAGGGAAAAGAAAATGGTACGCCACTGAGGAAGCTCAGAAATTACCTGCTAGCCCAAAAGTGAGTATAATGTGAAATGATTTGATTACGAGTTTGGAAAAAAATACTCTTTCTAAGTTAATGGCTATCTTGGGGCTTGCTATGTAGTGTGTGTATATATTTGTGCACGAACATGCAATCAGTGGCTGGCACATAGGTGCCTCGTACTTATTTTTCAGTACTTGTGACCCACCACTTGAACCAAGGAGAGCCCTGCCTAAATCAAGTGAAGCCTGAGCCTGATGTGCCATTGCTGAGCTCCGACAGGGTCAGCACCGCTGCTGGTCCCCAGACCCAGGAGCTCTGTAGTGCTGTCAGTGACCCTGCACAGAGGCTGCTAGCGATTTGCTGCCTCAGACGGCTGCTGACTCCTGACGGCTCCCAGGGACAGGGCTGCTGCTTCCAGCTGTTGGCTCTGCCCTCCCTGCATGCAGGCATTGAAAGTTAACGGCCAAACTGGGCCCCAAGGGATGAAGTGCCAGGCGTCAGTGCAAAACAGGCTGCGTGGGGGCCAGAGCATTCTCTGGAGGGAGAATGAGAAGCCCATAAACTTCTCTTGGGCTATTATTCAGGGAGGAAAGTACTGTTGGAAGCAGAGAGCTGCTGCATAATCATAAAACTGCCCCTCCAAGAGGAAGTGTTCCATCCCAAGCCGGCCGAAAGTCTCGCTCCACTGCTGGTGCAGTGCACCAACCTCTCTGGGTTCCCAGTAGTTCCCAGGTGAAGAAACTGAGGCTCAGTGAGCACAAGCACTTGTCTGGGATCACATAGCCAGGAGGTGGTGGAGTGCCCACTGTGCTCCGGCCCCGCGCCCTTCACAAGGCATGCACGTCTTGTCTGACATCTTACGGCATCTGAACTAGGTGGTCTTGGGTTCCTCATCGACCAGCTAGACACAGGCATGCCGCCCTCATGGGACAGCTTTTAAGGACACAGTTGGGATTCAGGCCGCATGCCTGGGACAGAAAAGGCAAGTAGCAAAGGGCTCAGGATCCCCTACCAGCTGCAGTTACTGCTGTTTCTCTGCCTTCTGGATATCCTGGCTGTTCAGTAAGGAAAACCGCCTGCAACCCGTGCAAGGAGGAAATGTTTGTGCCACCCAGGGCACTGGACATCCCCAGATCCCCTGCTGACAGGGACAGACTTCTCATCCCTGCCCGTTGTGGGCACACACTGCTGGGTCTCCCCTGCTGTGATTTCAGAGAGGCACAGCTCCCCAGGGCTCCAGACACAATGTGGTTAGCCTGGTGGAGCAGTGCTTGGGCACTCGGATTCAGAGGTTCTGCCCACACCCGCGTTCCTCTGCACTCTCTACCTAGAGGTCCTCCGTGGACCTGGGTCTCACAGAAAGCTGGACTCTAAAATAGTAAACTGGTACTGGCAGCAGTGACTACAAGTTATGTGGCTATCGCCTGAGTTGTATTTATTTAATCAGCCCAGTAGTCACTTAGGTTTTGTCCTCTTTGTGCCCACGCACACACTTTTTGCAGTAGCGGGAGCTGATTCCAGAGCCTTTGCACTCAGCTACATCCCCATCCCTTTTTTGTTTTTTATTCTAAGATAGAGCCTTGCTGTTAACTTGCCCAGGCTGGACTCAAACTTGTGATTATCCTTCCCTAGCCTCTGAGAGTGCCGGGATTATAAGTGTGCACCACGATGCCTGGCTCATGCCCATTTTATTTTTTTGTTTGTTTTTTACTCCATACCAGGGTACAACTGAGCTAAATCCCTGGCCTTCTAATTCCCATTTTAAAGATGAGGAAACTGAAGGAAATTAGTTGCATGACCTGTCCCAGCCTACACTTTGAACCTGCACTTGTCTGACTGGGCAACTGTTCTAACCCTCTGACTTGCTGACCTCCTCTGGGTTCTGAGAGAAGCTTTTCCATCAGGATAAGAATCCATGTCTTTGAGCACTTCGAGCCAGCCCTCAGAGAGGACAGCTATTCCATAGGCACCTAGACATAGGGCAGAGGCAGATTCACACATGTTGGGCAGTTGCTAATATCTCATTTAACCCATAGGTGCTAATTTTGCAATTTGCACGGCACAAACTAGTGAGAGTTCAGAGAAGTTGCCCAGGATCATACATTAGCAAGAGGCAGAACCAGAAGTGATTACTTAGTTGTCATAGCAACTCCATGTGGTGGAACCTCTTCTATTCCCATTTTACAGATGATGAAAACTTTGAGCCTCCATA
Source organism: Petromus typicus (assembly GCA_004026965.1). Classification (NCBI taxonomy): domain Eukaryota; kingdom Metazoa; phylum Chordata; class Mammalia; order Rodentia; family Petromuridae; genus Petromus; species Petromus typicus. Next base: position 3,773 of record PVIR01030095.1, read on the forward strand.
CAGCTAGAGAAGCCAGGATTGTAATAGATTCAGAAGAGCCCAGGCTGACAACCCTTACACTGCCACACCTGTATTGTTAGTGAGGCCCTATTAGTACTGGAAGGAAGCCCATAGGACCTTGGTTGTGTGATGCTGGGAAAAGCCCTTTCACTTCTCTGAGCCTCAGTTTCCCCACAGCAGGGCTCAGCAGAGCTGCTTCTCTGGCTAAGCTAAGTGACAAGGCACACGCTGCTGCCTTGGGCTGTCAGCAAATAACTAGTTGGATTTGTAGCTTCCTTGTGGACTTAGGAAGCAGCCTCCAGTTCGATGGCTCAGAAAGCAGCCTTACTCTAATTGGGGGCTGCAGACAGCCTGGCAGGCATTGCTGTGGAGCTGCAGTGGCCCCGGGGGGGCCAGACAGCCCCTGGGTAAACAGGGTTGATCTGAGGTGACAGCCGCTCTTCCCAGCCCAACCTGGCTTGCTCCTCTCCCTCTTGCTGCATGTGAGCTGGGGCCCCCACCAGGACGTGGCACTTACACTGGAGGTCAGGCCCTGAAAACCAGGTCAGGCCCCCTTGGGTGCAAGGAGGGAAGGCAAGGATGACTCCAAGCCCTTCCTTTTTCTCCTCCTCCCTCCCAGTGGCCATGTGTCCTTAAAGAAGCCTGTCCTCCTCTCTTGGCATCAGTTCCCCATCTGTAAAAGGAGACTGGACTGGTTGAGCTCATAGGGCCTATTCCAGCTCTGGGGTTTGAAGAAAAAAAGAAACAGGCTCTGAAGAGTCCTCCCAGCCCCTCCCTTGAGCCTTGTCACATCCTTATTCAAGAAATAATTTATTTTCAAATAGGAAATATTTTACCTGATTGACCCTTAGGATCTGTGAGACCTAGAAGAGACGTTATGATCATCTAATTCAACAGCATCATTTATATGATGAGAAAATGAGGCCCGGGGAGGTAAAAGCACATGCTGCAAGTCACACAGCTAGGCTAAGAAGCCAGGTCTAGCTCATGGCATTCCGACATCCAGGAAAGATGGAAGGCAGTTCCTCTCCAAAGAGCTTTTCTCTTATGGGGGCAGGTGGAGGTGGAGGAGTATTTCCTAGAGCCCTTGCTAGAGCCAATGGAGGGGAAGCGATAGCTGCTGCTGTCACCAGGATGGCCAGACTAACCCCAGAGGGGACCTCTTTGGGAAGGGACAAGAAGCCGCAGGCAGTTAGTGGTCACACTGTGCCTGGTCACAAGACTAGGCATCCTCAGAGAACCAATCCTGAAATCAAGACCTTCTAGTTCTGCAAAAAATCACAGAAGTGAAGTAATAGTTTCAGGAACCACAAACAGCATATAAACACTTGAAGGAATTAAAAACACATTGTTGTTGAAACCCTCACCTGTATTCCTGCGGAGCTGGGTAGTGATTTGACCCTGAGTTTCGAATAATTCCTGACATTATGGATGAGATGTCACTTTCAATCATCTCCTTGGGGAAAAGACAAGCAGAAAACAAAGCTTCCATCAGCCACAATGTGGACAGGACAGAAACCCACAGTTTTCCCACAATTTGGAAGGATGGAACTCTTGAGTGTCACTGGTCACAATCCCAGGCAATTCTACAGGGTTTTAGAAACAAATGAAAAGAACCGAATGAAATTCCAAGTTCTTTCAAATTAAAGGGGGGAAGGGCAGAGGGCAGTCCCTAGAACCCAGACGTCAAGATTTAGAAAATGTGTCCTTGAAACAAAGAATCAGATGAATTTTATTCCTTTTCAAGTTAGGTTCTCAACTTCATCTATGACCACTTTGAAAATCCTACAAAACAAGAATATAGAGGGAAGCTTGGAGTGTCCTCTATTTCTCAGGGGCAGCCAATTCCCACTTGCAAAGGAAATAATCTCTCATGATTCTCCACCTGCAAATGCCTCAGAAATGGCCCCACATCCTTGCTGACAACCCAGTCCACCCACCACTTACCACCCACCTTCACTACACACACCAACAGCCTTAAAAAAAAAAAATCTCCAAACTCCCTAAGTTTTTGAAATTCCAACCCTGAAAACACAGAAATCCACCAGCCTCTGATTGTTCCTCCTTCAGAGTCATTGGGAGAATTTCTGGAAGAAGAAAGGGGATTCAGAGGGAGACGCCCCCACAGCCCTACACCCAGGTCTCTACTCTGCAGATGCAACCCAGGCCGCTGCCCGGGAGAGGCAAAGCCTAGGCTGCAAGGCGGTACCTGGAGCCGATCTCGCGGGGCCGCCTCGGCTGGCGCTCCGGGGGCGACAGGGGTTCCGCAGGGGGCTCCCTCGAGCTCGCCCCTCGCGTTCCGCAATTTGGCTGCTGTCGCAGCTCCAACCGTTTTTAAATTTCCCTCTCTGGAGCTGTCCAGCTCAGAGCATGCGCAGTAGTCGTGCGAGGGGCTTTCCCCAAGGGTCAGTTACGGGGCAGGGTCAAGGGGATCTCAGCGGGCGTTTCCCAGCAGCAGCGAGCCTTGCACGCTCCGGGACACCCCTCTTCAAACTTTGCCAACCGTGGCAGCTACAGCGTGCCCGCGAGCGTGCGTTCTCGAGCAGGGGGAGGGTGATTCGGCCCGAAGGGTGAAGCTGCTGCGAAAGGACGCCGGGTGCCTGAGCACTTGCACCCCGTCCCTGTCCCGGGGGTCACGGAGGTGGGCGGGCTGAGAGATCTCTGGGGCTTCGTCTCTCCCCCAAGGAGGATCGGGGACCAGGAAGTCTGGGCCCCAGGTGGCCGCAGATCGAGCCACCTGTCCCTTTAAGAAAGTGGTGCCCGCGCGCGGCGGGTGGGGACTGCGGGCGGGAAGCGCTCTAGCCGGGCGCCTCGACCTGCCGGGCCGCGAGGGGCGCCGGTGTCCTCGCTTATCCCGTCTTCCCCAGGCGAGAGAGCCCGAGGTCTCCCGCGGCCGTAGAGGCTCAGGCGCCCGGTCCCGCTGCGCGCTTGCCAGGGGAGCCGTTGGGGCAGGGCCCGCCTGTGCGCCCGCTCCCGCCCGCCCCGCCCCTCCGCGGGAAAGGTGGCGCGGACCCGGCTGCGGCGCGACCGAGCGCGGACAAAGGTCTCCCCGCCCTCGGGGCTCGAAGGAGTTCCGTCCCCAGGGACAGGCGTTTCCGTCAGGAGCCCTGGACCCTCGGGTGGAGTGTTGCTGTGGTCGCAGTAACGAGGCACCGCCATCCCTTCCCATGCGACTTAAGCCTGCTCCTCCATCGCGCCAGCAGTATGGGCTGAAGGACCCCGTTTGCACGCTGTGGGGAAAGCAAGCCCGAGCAATAGCCAGCAGCGAGGGCAGGGTCCGAATCCAAACCCGAGCCCGAAGCCCGCACCTGCTTGGGACGCAGTTTGAGCCTCCAGTCCTCAGAGCCAGGCTCCGGAGGCGCCCACACTGCTCCTGGGGGCTTGGCGCTGTCCCCACGTTATTTATTCGGTGACACAGGGGAGCCGCGTCCCTCACCTGCGCCCGGGACGCGGGTTCACCCGGTGAAGTGGAGAAAGAACCTGGGTTCCCTGTGCTGCTTGTGGCTGCATTTCGGTTTTCATACAGGTGGGCTGGGCCTTGGCCCTGGTCCGAGACCTCTTGAATGGTTTTCTTGTGGCATTTGGGTGACATCCCCTTTTCTCTCTGCCAGAAATGAATAAATCGGCTCGCACTTAAGGAGAAAAGGTAGTTTACAGGTGTTAGTGTAAATCGTGGTCAGGAAACATTCTTGGTGTTGATGTCTGACCTGCGTGTATTTAAAGTCTGGTTTAAAGGTGGTTTCCGTCCTCCGCATGTACCTGAGTGACCTACAGTTAATTCGCCAGTTCATTTGTAAGCATTTACGTTTGTTTGTTGATCCTTATTGGAGTTGTAAGTAAACATGGATAACCTGACAACTTCCCTTCAAGATAAATTAACAATCCTTTCCCTTAAGGAATTATTTTTGACTTTACAGTGCGGATTGGGGAGAAATTCTCTCTCCTGAAAGCTTACAGAACCCAGCAGAGCACTTAAATGAAAGACATCCAGTCTGTGAGTTCGGTGGATCCTGCCTCTACCCAACAGAAGACCAAGGACCCTGCTAGGGCGAAGGGGTCCAGGTTCTGTATGGAATGTTCTGGAAGGTCCTCAAAACTCTTTTCCTTTGAAGAGTTAGCTTTTCTGCATGAGTCTGGTGGCAAACTATGGCCATTTTTATATAGAGTTAATATTTTGAGTTGTTTGCTACAGTATTAGCTGGTGAAAATAGCCACTCCTGGACTTCCTGCTAGGGTTGTTCAGAAAGCCTAAGTAACTTAACAGAACCCTTCTGTGTGTTAGATTAATGTAGTTTCCCTCTTATAAATGTATAGTATTTCTCAGTTGTAAGTTTCCTGGAGTGAAGTAGAACCATAAAGGAAAGGACTGGAAAGCCTTTTATTTTATTTTATTTTTTCTTTATGAGTTAGGTCTTGGCTGTCCAGCACACCAGCTTCAAACTCAATCTGCCTCCCTTAGCCTTCCAAGAGCAGGGATTATAGGCCAGGGCCACACCCCATTAGAATCTTTATTTTTAACAAGTGTGTCAGGTGAATATATGATGGAGCAAGTTGAGGCACCCATCCTAAGCCAGATCTTTCCTGAGCTAAAAGTGATTGATGCCCTATTATTTCTTTCTAAAGTAGGAGAGCTGAAGTTAACCTGTTGCCATCACTTTATTACTTTATAATACTGGCTCCTGTATAAGAGAAGATCCAGAGACTTAGATGGGCCCTGATTTTGCAAATGTACATAAGAGTCCTGCTAGCAAGACCGTCACAAGGCCCAGCAGAAAGCCAATTCTCCAGGCCTCTTGATTATACGTACAGGAAATCTTGAGGACAAGGGAGGAAGCAATAGGCTGGTGGCTTTTGGCTTTACTCTCCACAGAAAATGTAGTGGAAATGCTCCAATCTGGGTCTGTGGTTCTTAGGTTTGGTAGTGTGACGGTGCAGTTGTGTCATTGTTCTGTTTACAGCCAGGATACCTAGGGCTGTGTCAGAAATATTTGTCTGCAATGATCTTAAAACCAACTCCGTCACAACTGGGAATACTAGTTTCTCAGCTGCGGCACGTAGAAACAGTTTCTTCTGAGGGATTAAAAAATATTAACTCCTGACTAATTTAAAGTGGGGTTTCTTTTGATCAGGAAATTCAACTTTATTACAAGTCTCAACCATTCTTCTCCCTTTCTCCTAAAATCTTCTCCTAAAATCTTGGCTTTTACTTTATTCTCATTTCCCAGTAGTGAGGAGGAGGAAGTGGACAAGTCAGAAAGAAAGAATTTGTAGCACACCTACTCAGTTCTGTTCCTTCCATCTTCTCCCCTCAGGCTAGAGAAGTACAGCGCGTGAGTAGGAAGTGGAGCTACTGAGGTCTTTTTTTTTTTCCTTGGATAGTGAAACTAGGACTGACCAGGGAGGGCCACAGTGTTATGGGCTGGGTCTGACACATCATAGGAGCTCTGGAGATTTGTGGTGTGAGTTTCCTTGGCTTTAAAAACTGGTTAGGTGACATTTTCTTAAGAGAAAGTTGTCTGTAGAAAATGTATCCTGTATCCCTCTTCGAAGTCCATGCCAATAATTTCTGATTCTGGTGTTATAGCATGTACATACAGTTCCGTAGCCCTGGGGATGCCATGGTTGAATGTCTAAAACCTTCTGAAGACAGAGCACAATTTTTTTTTCTTTCTGTGGGAGACCATGAAAGTACACTGATCTCATTGCTCCTGTTAGCATGACTGATATGTGCATTATGGTGCTCTTTGGGAGTGCGATTATAGAGGAGTGGCCCCATATAATTATTGTCATACATCTTATTTACTAAGAGGATGCTAGAGCCTGGGATATTTGCAGGGGGGAATAATAGAATGTCTGTGTCTTTATGATATTTTATTGCCTTCCTGACTTCCAGTTCACTTGCTGCCCTACTTCTTAGAAAGATGAACAGCAGTTGATAAAATTAAGCCTGTGGAAGAATGTGAGCCACAAATGTACACAGGGCACGTTGCAGCAAGTTTTTTTATTTTAAACTTTTTCTTTTGCATCAGCCTCACTTAGGCAGGCATGGGGATGCACACACATAACTCCAGATCTTGAGAGGCTGAGACAGGAGGATTGCCATGAGTTCAAGAAGAGCATGAACCACATAGTGAGTTCAAGGCCAGCCTCAACTACAATGAGACCTTATCTCAAAAAATAAACAAAAACCAACCTTGCTCAATTTTGTTGTCAATACGTTCAGGAACTCCAGTATGAAAATGCTTTTTCTTTTGAGAAATTTTTTTTGTTTTTTTAGGTTTTTTGAGACAGGGTCTCGCTTTGTGGTTCAGGCTGGCTCTGAGCTCAGCCTCAAACTCACATCACAGCAATCCTCCTGCCTCTGCCTCCCAAGTGCTGGGATTACAGGCATGAGCCACCACGCCCGGCACTGTGGTATGTGGTACTGGTTGCTGCTGGACGTGAGTCTCTACGCCCAGTATGGTATGTGGTTACCTGAGAATCGAACCCGGGCCCTTGTGCTTGCAAGACAGGCGCCGGAACCACTGAGCTAAATCCCCAGCCCCTTGAGAAATTTTCTTGAGACAGTAACAGTTTCTAAGGCTGAATTTAATCAGTGTAAAGTAAAAGTTTCTAGCGATCCCAGTGCTCTGGGCTACATGTCTGCTCCCAGGGTAGACAGTGATTTTGGCTGAGCTGTTGATGGGGAAGCCATGCAAAAGTAAAGAAGACTTACAGCCAGAAACAAGTTGGATTCAATCTCTGACCCTACCCTGTGCCCACATTCCACAATAGTCTACATCTTGTCCAGAAGTTCAACACCAAGTCCGAGTGTGTAAATAACAAAATTTTCTGTTGAGTGTTGACAGTGGTGTTTCTACTGCTTTAACACACATGTCCCAAAGACATGCTTTGGGAAACAAACTAATGCTCTGTCTGTTTCAGTGAATATATTCTTGGAAGTGACAACACCAAAACTACTGGACAGTTATTCTGTTTGTTCTCCTTTAAGTTTTTATTTTTTTAAGTGGGTCTTGGTAAGTGGCTGGTCTTTAGACATGCAGCCTTCTGCCTCAATCTCCAGAGTACTTGCATTTACAGGTGTGCTCAACCATGTTCGGCATTGTCTGGTGTGTGTTTAAAAGCATAAAAGAAATAATCTAAAGACTAAAATGAGATTCTTTGGTGAAAACAAAATTTGTTTTATTCTGGGTCCTCTGTTGGCTTGAATTATATTTTATCAATCTACAATGTTATATTGCTAATGGATAGGCATCATGTCCAGAAAAATTAAGAGATACCTGTAGAGTCATCAAGAATATAATCCTCTCTGAAAGGGATTTTATTTTTGGAAAGTGAATAATCCGTGTTATTTTAACAAAGTAGTTCCATGTGAATTAGAACCCATACTCAGGCACACTCATCCCCTACTAGTAGCAGACTCCTCATATGTGGGGAAGGGCTCTGAGAGAAGGCTTTGCTCTGGTCCAGCTGTGAGGCAGATCTGGGTTCAAGTATCGGCACTGTCTTCCCCAGACTCCACTGGCCCAGTGGCTGGGGGTGGCCTGTCCCTTACCCTCTCTGTCTCTCAGGAGTAAAACAACACACATCTGTCAGGGCTAGGGAAGCTCATACGTGCTCTGCGGACACCGACTTTGTTTTCAGGACATTCTGTGGATCCAAACCCTCTGTTCCTTGCTCTGTAGTGGGACCCATCTGAAGACAATAAGGGATCAATGAGTTCTCAACCTTTTCAGCCAGTCAAATCTGGATTTAGCAAACTGCCCTAGTGACCAAAAGGTTTGACACAGCCTTCCCTGGAACTGGGGAGATGTAACTTATCTTCCTTCAAGATGATGCTGTTATGTGTTTGAAACTATTCGGGGTGCTAATGTTTATCTCCATATCTTAGTCTTTCCCCAACTAAGCCCTTACCTTCATCTTCCATCAGGAAATGCTGTTCAGCAGTCACCAGTAGAGGGAAGACTGTGTTGCCCCTGAATTTTGGAAGTGACTTAATCTGGCCACATGTGCAGTTTCAGGTGCCGTTTTCTCGTACTGTGCAGGATTCACTGTTCCCACCTAGACAGCTGGTTATGGACACAGTTTATATATAATTTGAGTCCATGTCATTAGAACTGTGACTATCACTCTATTTTCAGATTACATTCCTTTGGTTGTCTTTTTTGATTGTGCTTTTCTAAATCAGATATCCTGAGCTTAGGGTCAGCAGACTGCCTTCTGCCACTGACAGGTTTCCTTTGGCTCGTGAGCTTTCTTTGAAACAGTTTGAATCGGATGCTAGCATTTAGCTAGCATTTAGAATCCTTCCCGTTGGGATTCTCAGCTTTTTGTGAGAAGTCTGGCAAGTTGGCCATGCTGGGCCTGCAGTTCCATCAGCAGAGACTTGGATGCAGCTTCCCCTTGTGTGGGGTGGCCCTGTCCAATCTTAGTGCCCAGCCCAAAGGCCTAGACTCTTGCCATTTGTCTCTGAACATGGTTTTCATTGGGTGTTTTTTTAAAATAATAAAGACAAAAGTTAAAAAATTTTTGCACCCATGCTGGTATCAAAAGCCTTGGAAACATTGTCAGTTGTTAATTCCCTGTTGTTGTTGTTTTTTTAATTGAAATCTTTATTGGTACATTATATGTATACATCATGATTGCATTCAACAATGAGAATTTGTACCAGTATATGACACAACTTAATTCTCATTTTTTCCCATAACCCTCAGCCATCGCTCTGCTAGGTATATACACACAAAAATTTAAAAATTCCCTGTTGTTTTTTAACAAGCCACCCAGTCTGGTGATATGCTCCTCACAGTACTCGCTGTGCGATAGGTGTTACTGCTGCATATGAAAGAGAAGGACATAGCTCTGATTTGACTCACCTTATGTATTTGGGCTGCCACTGTCATGGAAAGGGGATGGGCAGCGTGCAGGACCGCCCTCCTACTCTTCTGCACTAAGGAGCTCCTGTTGGGAAGAACACTTTAGTCATCTTGCGTTAATGTGCATAGCTGGGGACAAGTCAGATCCCACTGCTAGGGATGCAGCCACGCGGCCGGGGATTGCTGCTCGCCACCCAGGCCGTGCAGAGGGAGCGCATTTGCCTCCTGGGGTAGATTATGAATGGAGTTGAGAAGCTAAGAAGCTGGACCTGACATCTCAACCATGTGATCCATAAAAGGGGACTTTCGAATCTCCCATGAAAAGCTGTTTTGTTCATTTGTTTTTCCAGCAGTGCTAAGGCTCAAACTTAAACCCTCACAAATGCCAGACCAGTAACGTACCACTGAGCCACACCACCAGCCACACAAAAAAGTTTAGAAAAATAAAATCCCTGCATTGATTTCACTCTAGTAGAAAACCTCCCATCTCAATAAAGCAGGTAGAAATGGTTCGGTGTGTATTTTCTGTTTCGATTTGACTGATTTCAAACAAGGGTGCTCTTTTACGTAATGTATATTGTAATATTGATAGCCGTTACTGGAGAAATGCTTTTCATATCACAAAGATGTGAAATAAAAAGAGTGCCTCAGGAAAAACAAGTATTGCTCTTCATGCTTCAAGCCAATTCTTTGATATCATGGGCTGATATCAGGGACTCCTGCTCTGTGCACAGAAGAGCCGTTAAAGCTCATTCTCAACAGAGAATCCAAACACACTTTTCACTGGAAGCATCTTTATGCAGCTACATTTACCTGACAACCCTGAGTGGTTTGAAGAACTGCTTAGAACTTTCAGTCTTGCCAAGATTGCGTGTGCACATCTCACTCTTTGGTTTAAAAAGGGGGAAGCAAGTCCTTCAGTTACTGACAGCCCATTCCCAGATTTTTTTAAAAGACATTTATGTCTAAAGTCAACTGAAAATAAACAGAGAGGCATATAAACTTGCTGGAGTACAGCACTCCCTGGACATTTTCCTCTTTTTATTGCAAAGTTTGTTTTAGAAATGGTAATGTTGTATTATTGTTACAAATTATACTTAAAAATCACTTAGTGTGAAATTGCAGATTAATCCCGTAGGGGCCCTGTATTACCAATTGCCCAACCCTTTGGAGCATACAGATGGTGAACCTGCAGTTTACAATAGGAACAGTCACTGATTACATGCATGGGTCTAACGGACAGAAAGACCTCCCCATCTCCAACCTGCAGAGGACAAGGAGGTCCTAGTGCCTGACTTGTTTGGGACAATTCCTGAAGAATGTCTGCTTGGTCACCCAGCACGGGTGCAATTCTGCAGTCTCTGTTCTGTGTGCTTTGACACCTACCATGTGCACAGGCAGGAGTGTTCTTCGCCCGGTGCCCTTAGTGCTCACTCTTCTACATGCTGAGAATTTGTGTAACAGGGTCTCAGCAGAGGCCGCAGTGAGAATTTGGTAGATGGTCATCAGAGCCAGTACCTGAGGTTCACACTGTATCAGGAAGGAATCCCCTGTTCCCTGCCTTAAAACTCTGAAGCTGTCTTAAAGCTCAAAGTGGTGCTTGACGCTGAGAACAAACGGATACAGATCCTTTCACAGCCGTGACTGCTGTGGTATGTGCTGGGGATACACAGGTAACCACAGAAGGCTGTGTCTTTCAAACAACTTATATTTCATTTTTAAATAATTCCTCATTAAATTTTTAACTGAGAATAACCATTTCCATGGTAATTTGGATTCACATGCAAATTCTCTACATAAATATACACTCCCTGCCTTTCTCTGGTTTGATTCAGGTGCGTACATGAGAAATAGCTTGGCAAGCAGGAGAATGCATGGACTCGGAGACAACAAAACAGCCTGGGTGCTGTAAAGAACCCAAACCCTCTCACAGCTTTCAGGGACTGTCCTTCAAAAAACAACCCTTTCTCCAAACTTCTGCTCAGCCCAAAGATTTCTCCACACGTTTCTGTTACAAAACACAGAGTTTGGCTGTGGAAACTGTTTCCATTTCTAGATGTGTATTCACACACATGCACACACACACAGGCTGTTTATATGGCTGCTCCTTGAAGTCGGTGATGCCGGACAGCATTGGGCCGGCAGAGCAGTAATTACAGAGTCCTCTCCACTAGACCTGTTAGTAACCTCCCAGAGAGTTATACAGCCCTGCCTTGAGGAGGTGCTTTCTCTCAGGCTGATTCTAGAGGTGCTTTCAAGTGCTTCTTTCTCAGGCACTGAACTGGATGAGGTCATGTTCACAATGATCAGCCAGCTTTGTTGTCACAGTTAGCAATGACATGAGTAAACTTGACTAAGTTAGGACTAGTTTCTTGGGGAAAATCCCTCTCTGTCTCTGTCTGTCTCTCTCTCTCTGTCTCTCTCTGTCTACACACACACACACACACACACACACACACACACACACACACGTTTAAATATCACATTGTTTCTCTGGTGTGAGAAAATGAAAAGTTAAATAAGGACCAGAATGTGTGACAGATGTTGGGAAATAGGGGGAAAAAATGTTCATATGGGAAGGAAAACTAGGGGGAGACCGAGAAAAGCGAGAACGGAGAAGAAAAAATGGAAACAAGGTTTTTATAAATGAGGGAAAGAAGAGTTGAAGGGAGGAGGGCAATAGGAAAAAAAGAAGTAAGATATATCATGTAGAGGTACAAATTCCTTATGATAGTTATTGTATACATCTAAAATGTTCCAGTAAAATTAATTTTTTTAAAGGGATTTGCAAATGAATTCAAATTAATATCTAAATGGCTATCCCCTTACGTAAAATGCAGTACACAGTTATTACAAATGAAATATAAGTCTGTTGTCTTAGGTTGCATTAAGTCATTTTGTGCGTGTGTGTGTGTCTGTGTGTGTCTGTGTTTTGTTCTATTTTGTATTTTTTGCAGTTCTAGGGCTGGGACCTAGGGTCTTACACGTACCAGCCAAGCACATACTACTGAGCCTCGCTCCAGTTCCTTTTGCATTTTATTTCATGCTTTGCTGGTACTTTAAAAACAGATGTCACATCACTAATATTATATATCACCAAATTATATATCCATCGAATTCGGTGTGGTCTGGAAAATAGAACAGCAAAAGGAGATTGAATTTTGCTCACAGAGAGTGGAGCAGGAATAAGGTATTTGTACAACTCTGGCTGATAAAGAGGAGGCAACAAGTTAGAGTTTAAAAAATGTCTTTCAGGTATGAAATATCTTGATAACAACAAAAACTGATAATTAGCCCAGGCCCAGTAATGTACAAGACTTACAAAGAAAAATTTTTTAATTTTCAAAGTCTAAAAAGTCTAAAGGAATGAATAAAGAAATAAATGAACAGAGATATGATATTTTTATGGCTAGAATACTTTTTTCTTGTGGTAAAATATATTAAGAAAAATTAACTACTTTACCATTTTTGGCATTCTAGGGGTTGAACCCAAGGCCTTTACCTAGAGTTATATCCCCCGACTCCCTTTAAAAAGTGCTTAGTTTCAAGACAGGATCTCAGCATGTCACTGAGTAGTCACTCAAACTTGTGATCCTCTTGCCTCAGCCTCCCAGAATCCCACCATACTGGTTCATGTTAACCATTTTTAAATTTACAATTCTGTAGCAGTCAGTACATTTTTACCATGTACAACTACCACCACCATTGATTTCCACACATTTTTACCTTCCCCAACTGAAATTCTGTCCTCTTTAAACACTTAACTAGTCACCCCAGTCTCTGGGACCCCCACTGTGCTTTCTATCTGTAAATCTGATACCTCTGGATATCTCCTATAAGTGACTTCATGTGGTGTTTGTCCTTCTGTGGCTGCCTCATTTCCCCTAGCACACTGTCTTCATCCTTGTGATAGCATGTTATAGAATTTCCTTCCTTTGGGGGCTGAACAGTATTCCACTGTGTGTATGGACCACATTTTATTGTTCCATTTATCTGTTGTGGGCCACTCAATTGGCCTCACTTTTGGATACTGTGAATGGTGCTGCTGTCGTCGTGGAAGTACAAACATCTGTTCAGGTCTCTGCCTCCAGTTCTTTTGAATATGTTTCTGGAAGTGGGATTGCTGGCACCTAGGAAGATTCTATGTTAAATTTTGAAGAATCACCAGACTTTTCCAGAGTGGCTGCTGTAATTTCTCCACATCCTCATCGAAATTTGTTTTCTGTTTTTTTCTAATTTTGTCTTTGGTAATAGCCTTTGTGTGAAGTGGTATCTCATTATGGTTTTGATTCCCATTTCCCTTTTGATTGAGAAGGGATCCTTTAATGCTGTACATCTGTTCTTAATTTCTAAGCTTGACCAAGTTCCAAGCAGAATTACTCCTACCCTTAAGATATAATGGAAGGCCAGGGATTTAGCTCAGTGGTTCTGGCACCTGTCTTGCAAGTGCAAGGGCCCAGGTTTGATCCCAGTAACCACTTAACAGCAATGCTGGGTGTGGTGACTCACACCCAGCAGCAATCAGTACCACATACCACAATGCCGGGTGTGGTGGCTCATGCCTGTAATCCCAGCACTTAGGAGGCAGAAGGACTGCTGAGTTTGAGGCTGAGTTCAGGACCAGCCTGAACTACAAAGTGGGACCCTGTCTTAAAAACTAAAAAAAAAGACGTAATGGAAGCACAGTGTTGCAGCCACCTAGACAGATGGTTAAGAGGAATCACAGATGCAGAAATGGAATCCTGTGTATGGGACACAAATGGATTCTTTCAAGGAGGTGTTGAAAAACCTGCTTCTGTTTGTGAAGAAAAAGAAACTGGATTCATGCCTTATGCCAAAAATAAAAGTAAACTAACTCTAAAAGGGATTGAGGCCCTAAATGTAAAAGGCTGCGTATAAATATGGAATGATGTGCAATAAAAGAAAATAGCGGGAAGCACTTGTTAAGCCCACAGACACACAAATTAAGAGCAAAAGTGAATAAACCTGAGAAAAGTAAAAAAAAAATTTTTAAAAAGTGTGTTATCCGAGCACAACACATTCAAAAAACAGATGACAGACTCAGAGATCTTTGCAATCAATCGAGGATTTAGATTTGGTCCTCAAAGGTAAAAGGCAACACTACTAACCCAGATAGAAGATGGGCCACGCAGTAGAAAAGCAGGGTTGGATATTCATTCAAAGGACCGTGTACAGAATGAGAGAAGAGCAGGCTCATCTTTGTGATCAGTCACTCTACATAAGCTCATGAAAAACGAAAGTAACACAAAATTTAACAATAAAATTTTGCTGTACGTTCATTGGACCAGCAGAGATTTTAAAGCCTAAAAACAACAAGTAATGACAATGATGTTGAGAAAATTGAATTGTAATGTACTGCTGAAGGGGTGAGAAACTGAGGTCCATCATCATTCTAGAAAAGAATTGTGCAGAATTACACGCTTGCATGTCATCACAATCCAGCAGTCATTCCTGAGCACACAACCTGTGTTAGGCAGCCCTCCAATACAATAACAGTACCCAGAGACAATCAGTTTATAAAGAAAAAATGTTTATTTTGTGCTGTGGTTCAGATCTAAACTGCTCCAGAAGGCTCACATGTTCAGAGAATTTTTTTAAAGGTGACCATATCATAGGATTGTTGCTATTCTCTTCAGTGGATTAAACCATTGGTGAGCTCACAGCTGAATGTGCTAGTAAGAGGTAGGACCTATTCAGAAGAAGTGGATCACTGAGAATGTAAGCTAGAAGAGTGTATTCTTGTTCTTGGCTCCTGCCCTTTCTTTCTACTTCCTGGTTGTCATGGATCAGTTTTCCTCTACCACGCCCTTCCATCATGCTACTTCTTTCCGGGAGCCAGCTGAATGTCAACTGAGCGCTCTGAAGCCATGAGCCAGAATAAGCCTCTTCTCCTTTAAGTTACGAGTGTTGAGTATTTTGTCCCTTTGATGGGAAGGTGACTAATAATTCTAGGCTCACAGTGTCAGAGCTCTCTGTCCATGATCAGTTGGCTCTAGTGATTTGGACCTGTGGCACCACATTATTGTGCAAGCATGTAGTAGAGTGAAACCACTCACCTCATGACCAGAACATTAAAGGGAATAGGAAGGAGCCAGGGTTCCAAAGATGCTTGTCATGCTGCTGCCTAAGAAAGTGGTGAGCTCTAGTCACCTTAAATAGGTCTTCTTAGAGAAATGGCTGGGTGGAACGGAGTGGCCCCACATTCGGAATATTGTGCAGCAGTGTGTGCACAGACCCAGGTGGGCTGTTTTAGAAATATTTATTACTTCATAAAACACCTACTTATAAATGGTTCTGAGTTCTTGATACAGGTGCCCGTGAAACCTCTCCTATAGCCTCCATCTTTGCCAAAGACTGAATCTGTTTCCTTCCTCTGGCTAAAAGGGAGTCTGGGAAACCCAGCAGTTGACTTTTCTAGCCTTTCAAATAATGAGGAGACAAGGAAGAAAGGGGCTTTATCTAACCACTGGATCAGCAGTCCAAAGCATCTGCCATGCATTTTGAAATACTCAAAATCTCAAATTCACAATCCTCCTGCCTCTGCCTCCCGAGTGCTGGGATTACAGGCGCGAGCCACCACGCCCGGCACTGTGGTATATGGTACTGGTTGCTGCTGGGTGTGGGTCTCCACACCCAGTATTGTTATGTGGTTACCGGGGAATCGAACCCGGGTCCTTGCGCTTGCAAGACAGGCGCCGGAACCACTGAGCTAACTCCCCGGCCCTAACTTGAAATTTTTTATGCACATTGAGTTATAAATCTTCTGAGCAAATCAAAGGGTGAGTTTTTTTGAGGGGGTTGTTTAGGGGAGATTGTTATTGCTTTTTTTTATTTTGAAGGTGAGACTGAGAAAATAGTGTCTTTGCTTCAACTATATCATAATAAATTCTCTTTCCATCCCCAAGCTCCCTGCCCCTCCCTCTCTTTTACAGTGCTAGGGATTGAACCTAGACCCTCATGCAAGGTCCAGGGTTACTTTATTGTAGGGCAAGGACTTAATACACTTGTAAAGCAATCTGAACAAAGAATCATTCAAGACTTTTTTATCTGAGTGCTAGTGATGGAACCCAGGACCTCATCTATACTAGATAAATATGCTACCATTGAGCTACACCCCCACCCCATGTCCTTCTAGATTTATATTCTAAGTCTTTTACACTTTTCTCCCCTGGCCTAATTTGGTAAGAATTAATCCATTGGCTAACTTCTTCTTGTAAAATGTGTTGAGAGGTGCATATACTAGCACCTCACTGCAATTTTGACATTAATTAAGTACAGTAGCAAAAAAAGTATAGTACTGCAAAAAAAAGTGTATGTACATATAAAAACACTCAAACACATACATGTTTGTGTATATATGCACATACATGCCTATATCCATGAGTCAGCTACACTTCTTTGCCAGTATTTTTTTATTCTTACAGGACTGCTCATGCTAAGCATGTGCTGTGCCCCTGAGCCAAACCATAGCCTTTCAGTGCTTCTAAGAATTGACATTTAGTAACGGTACATACTTATGCTATGCAGTATGATAATTTGTCGCACAAATAAAATGTATAATAATGGGATCATGGTAATGGTATGTCTCGCTCATTGAGTTTGTCGGTAGTTTGGAGAAAGCAGTCATATAAATGGTAGGCCATTCTTTAAAAAGTTTTCCTAGGAAAAAATAAACCATTAGTATAACAGTGTCTTAGCTGAATGAGACAGGATACAGGTGGTGGAGAGATGCACAGCTTGCTGGGTTATTCCTGTGCTTTGAGAACTGAGATGCTTCCTACTTCCTTGTTTAATCACTGAAATTGTAGGGCTTCGTGAGCTTGAGCGACCAGTACTTTGTAGCCAGGCCTATCCCAGTGACCCCTACCAAGACCCCCTGTCCCAATTTA
>PVIR01030096.1:0-20550 GCA_004026965.1 Petromus typicus
TTTCCCAAGCTCAGTGCTTGAAGGGGAACATCTCATCTTAAATTCTCCCACCCTAAAACTATGATTTATATTATCAGTTCTTCTGAATCTCAGACCTTCCTAATCAAACTCAATTACAGCACTGCTTCTCCTAAGTTTCCATGGTTGGGTTAAAAAACAAAACACAATCCTACTCTACCATATGCCATCTATAAGAGTCATAACTCAGATTTAAAGACAGTCTAAAAAACTAAAAGTAAAATACGGAAAAATATATATCACACTAATGCTAACAGAAGCAAGGAGCTACATGACCACAGTAGTTTCAAAGGAATCAGATTTTAGGACATTCTTTCCAGTAACAGAAAGCATTCTACAGTGATGAAAGAAAAGCTCAGCCTACCAAGAAAATTTAACAATTACAAACCCAATGTTTCAATCAACAGAGCCCTAAGATACCTTAACATTAAAGTAAGAAACAGACAAACAATAATGCAGGCTTTAATACTCCATTTTCAATAATGGATAAAATAACTAGACATAAGAAAAAGACAGTATGGGCTGGGCATTTAGCTCAGTGGTTCCGGCGCCTATCTTGCAAGAGCAAGGGCCCGGGTTCGATACTCGGTAACCACATACCATACTGGGCGTGGAGACTCACACCCAGCAGCAATCAGTACCACATACCACAGTGCCGGGTGTGGTGGCTCACACCTATTATAATCCCAGCACTCGGGAGGCAGAGGCAGGAGGATTGCTGTGATGTGAGTTGTAGGCTGAGCTCAGGACCAGTCTGAACTACAAAGCAAGACCCTGTCTCAAAAAACCTAAAAAAAAAAAAAAAAAGAAAGAAAAAGGCAGTAAAGAGACTTTAACAACACTACAGAACAACCAAACCTAACAGACACAAAATGTTCTATCCATGAAGAGCAAACTACATATTCTTCTCAATAACACAAGGGACATTTACCCATTTACCAGGATAAATCATGTAGTAAACCATTTTTTAAAACATCAATAAAATAAAGTATTGAATATGCATTATATTCTCCCGTAACAGTTAACTCAAAATGGATCAAAGTCCTAAATATAGGAAGTAAAACTATAAAACTCTTAGAAAATATAGGTATAAATCTTTATGACCTTGGATTAATTAAGACAGGTGCACAAGCAAGACAAAATAAACTGGATTTCACAAAAATTTTAAAAATTAACATTTATATTACCATAATCTTTATTTTATTTTTTCTGTATCAGAGATTAAACTGAAGACCTTGTACTCTGGGGCGCGGGGGGCAGGGTCTCACTTTGTAATTCAGGCTGGCCCTGAGCTCACCAGGTAGTCCAGGCAATCCTGGAACTCACAGCAATCCTCCTGCCTCTGCCTCCTAAGTGCTAGGATTATAGGCATGAGCTACCATATCTGGCACTATGGTACATGGTACTGATTGCTGGTGGGTATGAGCCATCATGTCCAGCATTGTGGTATGTGGTTACTGGAGATCAAACTCAGGACCTTATGCTTGCAAGGCAGGTATCAGAACCACTGAGCTAAATTTTTGGCCCAAGACCTTGTATTTTTGAGGCAGATATGGTGCTACTGAAGTAAATCCCTGGCCCCTATAATCTTGAAATGTTAAATTGTTGAGGGTGGTTTGGGGTTGAGGAATAGAGGAAAAGCAGGAGTAATTTTCTATAAGTGCTTGGCAGAACTTCACAAGCAAGATTAAAATATCACATGTTGGGGCCATGTTGGGTTCGATCCTCGGTTAACCACATACAATACTGGGTGTGGAGACTCACACCTAGCAGCAATCAGTACCACATACCACAGTGCCAGGAATGGTGGCTCACGCCTGTAATCCCAACACTCAGGAGGCAGAGTCAGGAGGATTGCTGTGATGTGAGTTGGAGACTGAGCTCAGGGCCAGTCTGAACCACAAAGTGAGACCCTGTCTCATAAAGAAAATAAAAAATGACATGTTGTATGTAGTACAACATACAGAAAATTTGAAAGGTTTCATTTCCCCATTTAAAACTGGATACCACTTACCAATGTGTAATGAGCATGTGCATCTTAAAAAATATGTTATCTACAGGAGAAAAATGTCATCTCTTCTTTTTTTTTTTTTTTGAGACAAGGTCTCGCTTTATAGCTCAGGCTGGCCCTGAGCTCAGCCTCCAACTCACATCACAGCAATCCTCCTGCCTCTGCCTCCCGAGTGCTGGGATTACAGGCATGAGCCACCACGTCCGACAAATGTCATCTCTTCTTAAAACTCAAATTTTTCAATAGAATGTCTTTCAAGCTGAATGTGGTGGCACATGCCTGTCACCCTTATATCCTTAGAGGCTGAGGCAGTTCTATCTTACGAGGTATCCTGTTTCAAAACTACAAGCCAAAATTAAAAGAGGGTTGCGGATATAACTCAATGCAAAGACCCTGATTACCGGGACTCAACTACCAGGACTGGAAGAAAAAAAAAGTCAATTAGGAAGGTAATCTCACACTTGCTGCTAATATGTCATTTCTATCAATACCTAAGAGATTGCAACCTCTAACAATTCAAAGACAAACAAATGTGACAGCCATATATACAATGATTCAGTGTTGCTGATGCTTGGATTCTATGACGTTCAGTGAAATTTACAGATGAAACAGTGCTTATGCTTTTTGCCTCAGATCATCTTTCTTCTACTAGTTTATGGTGGCTTGATAAATGCCTGAAATTGTTTTTCAACCTCCTCTCATCACAAGAAAAGTTGATGTTCCCTGCTGGGTGGGCCTATGACTGCTTGCAATGGAGTAAATTATGGCATAAGGTACATCATAGCAGGCCTTCAGCTTCTCTCTTGTTCCCAGGAACGCTGAGTCATCAAGCAAGAACTTTAAACACTTTGAGGCCGCCATGGTGGCAAGGCCACCTGTATGGTCCTCTGACAAGTACTGGCTTCCAGTCACCCTACCAAAAAGCCAGACATGTGCATGAATAAGCGATCCAGGACGGAGGTGCTCTAGTGCTCTGGTCCCTGGCTGGAAGCAATTCTGGGCAGTGGTCCAGATATATAGTGGAGACAGGCCATTCCTGCTGTGTGCCGTCTGAACTTCTGACTCAGGATCCATGAGCAGAATCAAAGGCATGCTATTTTACGTAACAGTGTCTGAGGTGGCAAATTTCTTAGCAGTGGATAACCAGACTGTAACTTAACAACTGAACTGATAAGCATTACATGAGTCTCAGCTTTAGGCAAGGGAATCCAAAGAGTGGTAAGGACCTGACCCTGGCCTTAAAGGATTTATAACCTGCTAGTCAACTATGATTTGCTACCAGCTTGCCAAGATTATTTAGCAGGGTTTTTTTTTTTTAATTACCATTTTTTGACTGTATAAGATGCCACTGAGTTGATGTACTTGACTTTTCCCTATTTTTAAGTAATTATTTTAACACCAATTTATCAAACTATGCACAATGTTACAGTGAGCATCTTCATATACAATTTTTCCACCTTTTCAATTATTTCCTTAGAAAAATGATGACAAACCTTTTATAGCTTTAAAAGACAACAGCCTAAGCCAGGGATTTAGTTCAATGGTTCTGGCACCTGCCTTGCAAGCTCAAGGGCCTGGGTTCCATCAGTAACCATTTACAACAATGACGAGCCTGGTGAATCCCGCTGACCAGCAATCAGTGCCACATACCATAATGCTGGGTGTTGTGGCTCACGCCTATAATCCCAGCATTCAGGAAGCAGAGGCAAGAGGATTGCTGAGTTCAAGGCTGAGTTCAGGGCCATCTTGAACTACAAGTGAGACCCTGTCTCAAAAAAAAAGGATAAAAGACAACAGACTGCCATAGCTTCACCAACAGGGCTTTACAATAATAAAAGGATGTTTACATGTACAGTTTTCTCTTTTTTGGGTTTTTTGTTTTGTTTTGTTTTTTTGTGAGACAGGGTCTCACTTTGTGTTTCAGGCTGGCCCTGAGCTCAGCCTCAAACTCCCATCACAGCAATCCTCCTGCCTTTGCCTCCCGAGTGCTGGGATTACAGGCGTGAGCCACCAAGCCCGGCACTACAAACTGCCCAACTGCCTTTCAAAAAGTCTATCATTATACTCTATTACCTATTTAAATTTAAATTTTATATTATAGAAACAAAAAATATTATCGGGCATAAAATAGTATTTTCTTGGCCACGTGCAGGCCTGTATTTCCAGCCTTTTGGAGGCTGACACAGAAAGTTTGCAAATTGAGAATCCAACTTAGTGAGATCCTGGTAAAAAATAAAAAGGGATGTAGATCAGTGTAAAGGCCCTGGACTTCATCTCCAGTACTACAACTGACCACAATCAACCAATCAATGGTACTTTATCACTATACCTTGTGATAAATCATCATGTTAAATACTGTTCCATGTAATGTATTTATTTAATCTCTTCTGCATTGAATTTGTCCATTTATTTGTTGGTGTATTGCTCATTTGAGCACCTTTTTTTTATATAAAAATCTAATTATTCCTATTTCTTTCATATTTTTTACCTGTTTTTAAGATGTGCTTCCAAATCACAGCGTTGCATCACATCTTGGCACACTGAAGAAAATGGACATAAAACTAATAATTTGTCTAGAAGTTTATGAACTAGAATGCTAGACTTCTTACACAACTTGAAGTGAAGTCTCTTCCGGTCCAATGGACAAAAATCTTTCTCTTGTAAAAAGTTTCGGAGGCACTTGTAGCAGAATGTGTGTCCACAGGGTGTGTCCAGTGGCTGCAAGAGGGGCTGAAGGCAAATGTGGCAGACGAGGTCATCATCCACCTCATCCTGGTAATTGTACAAGTGGTTTTCTCTGGTCCAGTGCTGCTGGCCACACTCAAAGCATAGGGGGTTGAGGGAAGAGGAAGAGGAAGACTGTTCTACAGACACCATCTCATCACTCGTCGTTCCCATTCTGACTCTAAAGACACAATTTCTATATCCTCATATGTTTAAGAGGTTTACGTTCCTTTAATAGGCAGGATGTATCAGACTACCGCCAAGGTCCTTTTTTCTAGATAAACACAAGAAAACAAAATTAGTATCTTATCAAGATCAGTATTTTATCAAGACAAGTTAAAGGGTCAACATGTTCATTCTATTTTAGGTAAAAAATTAAAGTTTAGATAAGAAAATTAATCATATAAGAAAATTAATCATAAACAAAGAAATTTACTAGATAAGACAATTCTCGAAATTTACAAACAGTGCAATTTATGGTATATTATGCAACATATTTGCATTTGTCATCTCAGTCATGCTGAATGATCCTATACATTTATGATACTATACGAAAGATGTCTTTAAAATGTGGCCTCAAAGACAACTCAGAGTTTAATAAAAATGAACTTTGCTGTATACTATGAGGAAGAAGGTTTCAGAATGTTGTATGTATGATTTCAATATTCTCTTTTTATAAAAAAGCTTATAGGAAGATATACCTGCATATTAGATAAAATAATATCTATGTAAATTTCATAAAATAATACTGCTTCACCCCATTAAAAGAAAAGAAGAACTGTTGTATGTTGTAAACTTCAGTTCCATCTTACCTTATTCCCTACTTACATTTGGTCTTGCTGACTCAAGGACTCGTGTGTGTGTGTGTGTGTGTGTGTGTGCGCGCGCGCGCACGCACACACACGTCTGCACATGTGTCTGCATGTGCACTCTCACCAATACAGAACTCTTCACGTTGGTGGTTCTTATCCTTTCTTTGGGTGAAGCATGGGTGGAGGCCTATGCATAGTGTGGGCTGTTAAAAAAACTCAATTTCACTGGCAACAGCTTTCTTCATCTCTTCTGTTTACAAAGCCACCAGGAAGTTATGGGGAGAAATGGTTAAGAAAAGCTGCTATTAAAATTCCGTGTAATAAATAAGCTAAGAGAGGTATTCATAGGATTTATGTGAATATGGTAAAAATGACAAGAACTGGTATTTAGCTCCCTCCAGCTTTGTGATCAGGAATACTTCCTAAAGGGGGAAAAATGGATGGTGAATTGAGAGGAAGCATTAACTATGGAGAAAAAATGGACCAGCACATTTTCAGGCAAGAGAAGAGCATCAGCTACTTTTTCATAAGTCCAAGGGTTGGAGATTGCACAGCAAAATTAGGAGCCCCGAGGCAGATAAAACATCTTAAAACAAAAATGCATGCTAAGGGCAGAAGAGCTCTACTCAAGAAAGGAAGAGCAGGATATCATGTTGATTCTACTAGTATCTGTATTTCAAAAATAACATTTTCCTCCAATCCTCCCTTCTGTATTTTTAACTTTATTTAAAGTATTTATATTAAAAACAACATTAACATTTTAACAAATTAAATAAGAGTGGCTGTGAATTAGAGAGGCAGGGATAGGATCCAGGTAGGACAATTTGACCTATTCTAAGATAAAACTGTTTTTTAAATAAAATTACCTATAGTAAAATAACAATCACAGCTGAGATCTAAATTCCTATCAGTATCAACATAACCAAAATAAATATTGCTAGTATTTAGAAACTACGCGGATGATTTTTCATTCTGAACATAACCTTTTATTTATTTATTTATTTATTTTTAGGTTTTTTTGAGACAGGGTCTCACTTTGTAGTTCAGGCTGGCCCTGAGCTCAGCCTCCAACTCACATCACAGCAATCCTCCTGCCTCTGCCTCCTGAGTGCTGGGATTGCAGGTGTGAGCCACCACCTCCAGCACTGTGGTATGTGGTACTGATTGCTGCTGGGCGTGAGTCTCCATGCCCAGTATGGTATGTGGTTACCGGGGATTGAACCCAGGTCCTTGCGCTTGCAAGACAGGCGCTGGAACCACTGAGCTAACTCCCCGGCCCCTGAACATAACCTTTTAAAATGTTAGTGCAAGGAGATAAAAAGCCATGTATCCCAGGCAGATTGCTTTAAATGATGTATTTAACGCACTCTACAGACTCATTTCCCAATCAATTAACGGGAACTTCACATATTTTTTTCTCTGTATTTATTCTATTTTTTCTTTTCCTTAAGTAAATATACTAGTTGTAGTCTCCTGCATTTTGACTAAAATGCGCTTATCTTAAAACTATTATATTTTAGATACTGTCTATATCTCTAACAGTTTTTTCATTTTATTAAAAATTATTTCATAAGAAAAAATAATATGCTTCCATTTATAATACCAACTACCTATTTTACAACGTCTATTATATATTTTGGCCCTTACATTTTTAGCTTTTCACACTACAGAAGTAATTACTAATAAATAAATAAACTACCAACTAAAACTGCATTGTTTCCATCCCCAAAATACTTCTAGGTTACCATGAAATAAACATTAAATGAAAAGTAAACAACAGCTAATAGCACAGACCCTAATCTGAAGGGCCAAATCCCAGCTTAGCTGCTTACTGTGACTTTACTAAATTCTTTTATGTCTGTTTCCATCTCAGATGGAAAATGGGATAATAACAGTACTTATTTCAGCTCAATATAAAGAAAGAATAAGTGTATATGTATGCATATGTTGCTTTTAACTGTATGTAGAGCATCACAGATACAATATAAGTGCTAGTTATTACTAAAGACAAGCCTGAATAATCCAGTATCAGGTAATGAGACCGAGGAGGTAATTTTAAAAAACAACTATGAATTAAGAAAAGTCCACATACTGATAGATTCATTTCCAAAATCTGTAAGAATTTTAAGGAAGATCCAACAGCAATACTAGTTAAACTCTTTAATGAATCAAAGGCAAGGAGTACTCCCAAAGTCATCACAGGAAGGCACACATTACCCTGATTCCAAAACCAAAGAAAGAGGAACTACAGACCTATCTCCTCAATGAACACAAACTTCACTGCAAAAATCTTTAACAAGATACTGGCAAACAGAATGCTACAGATCATCAAAAAGAATTACATCATGATCAAGCAGAATGCAGCCCAGGGATGTAGGAATGATTCAATAAATACATCACATAAACAGAAGCAAGGACAACAATCACAGGGTCATTTCAATTACTGAGAAAAAGCCTTTGACAAAATCTAACATCCTTTCATAATAAAAAGCCTGAAGAAAACAGGTACAGAAGGACATCATCTTGATTTGACAAAAGCCATTTATGACAAGCCAATGGCCAGCATCATATTAAATGAAAAGCTGGAAGTTTTCTCCCTGAAATCAGAAACAAGACAAGTTTGCCCATTATCATCACTCTGGTTCCATATAGTTCTTGAAACATTTAGACAGAGCAATTAAGCAAGAGAAAGAAATAACAAGAGTATCTATAGGGAAAGAAGAAGCCAAATTATTATTTACAAATGATGTGATTTCTCACATAGAAGACTGAAAAAGTTTGAAAAACTGAGTCCTAGAACTAATAATAGAATTCAGTAGGATAGGAGGATACAAAATCAACATAGAAAAAAAAATCAATAGTGTTCCTGTATACCAGTAATAAACTTGTCCAGAAATTATTTTCACAATAGCATTAAGGAAAGTTAAATTCTTAGGAATTAATCTAAGGAAGTGAAAGACCTCCCCACTGAAAACTACAGTTGTCCAAAAAAGGAGATTAAAGAGTATATCAGAAAATGGAAAGACATCCCTTATTCCTGGATGGCAGAACCAATATAGTCCAAGTGACCACACTTTTAAGACTATCATACAGATTTAACATAATCCCAAGAGCATTCCTCATACAACTACCTAGAGTACAGAGTTCTAAAATTGACACCAGAAGAAATCTAGAATAACAAAAGAAAACCTGGGTGGCATCACAATCTCAGACTTCCAGATACACTATAAAACTACAGTAATAGAAATAGAATGGTATTGGCAAATCCAGACATGTGGAACAGAATGGAGAATGCAGAAACAACTCCATGCACATTCAGCTACCTTATTTCTGACCAGGACCAAAAACTTAAACTGGAGAAAAGATAGCCTCTTTAGCAAACACTGCTGAGAAAACTAGCTATGCAATGTAGAAGACTGAAATTAAGATGCTTAGCTCTCACCACGCACTAAACTAAAATTAAATGGATCAAAGATCTAAATGTTAAAACAGAAACTCTTTAATCTTCTGGAAGATAAAACAGATTAAAACTCCAGAAGTCAACAGGTGTATCAGGCAAGGATTTTCTGAATAGAACCCCAATTACACAAGAAATAGCACCAGGAATCAATAAAATGGGATCTTATCAAATTAAAAAGCTTCCGCATAGCAGAAGAAACAACGAACAGAGTGAAGGGACAACTTAAAGAATGGGAAAAAATCTGTCAATTCTTCTTGGACAGAGGAGTAATATCCCAAATATATAAAAATGCTCAAAAACATTAGACTACCTAAAAGACCCATCAAAGCCTGGGTAACTGAAGTGAACAAATGCACCTCAGAAGAAGTACAAATGGCCCATAAATACACACATTCAAAAGTATTACTGAGATTCCATCCTTCTCAAAATGAATGGCTATGACCAAATGTTAGCAAACTTGCAGGATGGGTGATGAGGGATCCTTCTACACTGATGATGGGAATGTAAACTAGACCAACCACTGTGGAAAATCAGTATACAGATTCCTCAAAAAACTAAAAACAGAAATTTCATTTGACCCAATTATTCCTCTTCTAGGCATCTTTATAGAAGAGGTAAAGACATATTACAGTGATGCATGCATATTCCTGTTTATAGTATCACAATTCACAATAGCTAAGTCTTGAAAGCAGCCTAAAGAAAATGTGGTCGTAACATATAATGGAATCATACTCTGACATAAAGAAGCATAAATGAGTCATTTGGGAAAAATGGGTACACCTTGAGACTACAATGTTAAGTGAAATAAGTCATACACACAAGCTGAGTATCATTTGGTTTCTTTTATATGAGAAGTCCAAATTATAAATAAATACAATTATAAATAGTATAAAGTATAAAGAGCAGAATAAAAGATAAATAGGGGAATAAAGGTAAATAATGGATATTTTGCATATGGGAAGGGAACCAACAGATGGGAGGAGAGGCAGAGGAATGGAAGAGGTTTAAAAAATAGGAACGATTAAACTCCTTACAGGGAATGTGGCCATCATGTATAACAAACATGTACAATAAAAAATTAAAAACAAGGACCAGGAAGTTAGCTCAGTGGTTCCGGCGCCTGTCTTGCAAGCGCAAGGGCCTGGGTTCGATCCCCGGTAACCACATACCATACTGGGCATGGAGACTCACGCCAGCAGCAACCAGTACCACATACCACAGTGCCAGGCGTGGTGGCTCATGTCTGTAATCCCAGCACTCGGGAGGCAGAGGCAGGAGGATTGCTGTGATGTGAGTTGGAGGCTGAGCTCAGGGCCAGCCTGAACCACAAAATGAGATCCTGTCTCAAAAAACCTAAAAAAAAAAAAAAAAAAAAAATTAAAAACTAAACAAAAAAAGGAAACAAAGTTTTGATAGATTTTATGATATACTTCAAGCCAAACAACTTACAGCTAGTAAAGAGGAAGAAAAATCCAATATTTTCTTGCTTCAAAATAATGAAACAGTGGGCCGTGGTAACTCACGCCCACCAGTAATCAGTATCACACACCACAATGCCAGGTGTGGTGGCTCACGCCTGTAATCCCAGCACTCAGGAGGCAGAGACAGGAGGACTGCTGTGAGTTCCAGGTTCGCCTGGGCTACACAGTAAGCTCAGGGCCAGCCTGAACTACAAAGTGAGACCCCGTCTCAAATAAACAAACAAATAAATACACAAATAAATAAAAAATATCAGTAAATTAACTGTATGGATGAGGAGAATATGCTCATGTTTGTATATAATTTTGATTTCAGACATTATCTTTAATGTCTATAATCATAGGTTAACATACTAAAATACCAGTAAATAAGTCTCAAACATTTCCCAAACTACAGAGATAAAATGTAGCATAATATATATTTTTACAAAGTATGTATCTGTTTAGAAATAGTTCAGGGACAATAAAGAAAAAGAAACTAGTAAATTATTATATTATTAATATATTATAATATTATTATAAGTCCACTTAAATAATATTATTGGAGAATAGCCAGAGCAAAAGAAAAGGACTTATAAGACAATGTTTACCACTTAACTCCAGTTATGAGCAATGCATCTGTTCTTCCTGATTTATGGGTCATGTGTATCCTACAACATTACAAAGATTTCAAAAAGACCTATGTTTTTCCACCCATAATGTGCATATTTCAGTACTACATATTGTTTATCATTTCTCTTGATGTTACTTTTGACTCGGCTCTAGTTTTCACTCTTCCCATCCTAAGAAATTCTGGGAAGATGATGAGTTAAGGAATACAACTGTTCTATTGCTAAATAGGACTATTGCTAAACAGGTACATACTTTGTAAAAATATATATTATGCTAATTTTATCTCTGTATTTTGGGAAATGTTTGGAACCTTTAAGAAGTGGGAGTTCATGGGACCTCAGTCACTTCCTTTCTCTCTTTTGTTTCCTGGATAAAAGATACAATCATGCCAGGATGCACTGCCCAAAGCCAATATGGCCAACCAATGAAGGCCTAGAACTTTGAATTTGCAAGCTAAAATAAATCGTTTGTCTTTATAGGATTTATGAAAGTATAGAGCAAGAAAAATAAAACAACAACAAAAAAATTCCAGCACAGTGTTGTAACTCCCCCAAGATCCACCCACAGTTTCCTTCTACTAGAAGAAGCATTTTTAGATATTTAGATGAAAATATTATCACATCTTATGAGGTCTTTATATAAATTCTAACCTGAAACTAGTCAACACTCACTTCCTAACATGCAGCTTTAGGAAAATGTCAGATATTAATTTAAACAGAACTCCACATTTACACTTTGTCATATGTTTACAAAAACTAAGTTCAGTACACTTACCTATGTATTTCCTATCCCCTTTCAATAATATTGGAAAAATCATTTTAGATTTAAGAACTCTTAAAGTGCTTTTTATAGTTAGTTATAGCG
Source organism: Petromus typicus (assembly GCA_004026965.1). Classification (NCBI taxonomy): domain Eukaryota; kingdom Metazoa; phylum Chordata; class Mammalia; order Rodentia; family Petromuridae; genus Petromus; species Petromus typicus. The sequence goes on from PVIR01030096.1 coordinate 11,980, forward strand.
CTATGTAATAATCTAGAAATTTAGTTAGCTAAGCAAAAAATTCCCAACGCTATGAAACTAAGGCCCAGAACTCTATGCCAGCTGGGCAACTAGGTCACTACACAATTCATTCTTTCATTCACCACATGTTTATCAAATGTCTGTGGTGTGCTACTCTATTACAGATATTCTGGTGTCACGCTTTGTCTATAAATAATGAGCTGTGCTTAAATAACAATTGTTCGCACTCAAGAGACACACACAGAAGTTTAAATTTAGTTCCAGAACAGTTATGATTCTTCATTTTTTATATACAAAACTTACTTATATTACTTATCTTTTAATTCTAATACGAGTTTCCACTTTTGATAACTTTAATCTGCTCTTTTTAAAAAAAAGTCAAACGGGGCTAGTAGACAATTTACAAATTTCAAATGTCCATCTACTTTTAGTTCTAATTTAAAATCCCCAAGCTATAGTGAAATATTTTTTTAATGCAAAAGGATAAAAGGCAAAAGTCATACTGAATTACCCAATCCCTACACAATAGTTATGCTGAGGTTATACAACTAGAAATTACATTATGTTACTGCAGAGTATTTAAAACATGTAATTTACATAAAACTATTTCCAAAAAGAAAAATACTAAATGGCATGCAAAGCTTTTCTATATAGCCGAATATGTAAAATATTTCTGCCATTCAGAAAAGACTTGTATGAAAAGAGCCTTACTCCAGGACAGACAGGCTTCACCACACCTGTAGTACATGGTCTTTCCCTAGGGCACTTCTCCCTACCAGCTAAGTGGGGCAATGCCACATATTCACAAGTGTCATATGATATGGAAAAGACAAGAGGTGAGCTGGGTGTGGCCATACATGCCTGTAATCCCCACAGTGGGAGGCAGATGCTGGAAGGTCAAAAGTTTAAGCCCAACCTGGGCACCCTGGTTAGAAACAAGCTCAAAATAAAAAATTAAAAAATCACAAGGGCTGTAGCTCAGTTTGAAGGGCCTAGTTCAAACCCAGTACCACAAAAAAATGAGGAGAGGAGAGTAAAGCAAACTATAGTGTTTACTAGTTTGGTTTTATTGCTGTTAAATTTATTTGCTGGATACACAGGTGATTTAAACTTCCCCATATATTACATTTAAAGGGAAGGATTTGAGTTTTAATTAATTAATCTATTCTAACAGATGAAATATTTCTGACATTTAACTCCTTTCACAGTAAATCTCATAAAACATTTGTTTTCAAGTGACAGGTAAACTCTTATTTTGAAAGTCTTTTCCATCTTTAACTCCTATAACTTTGAGTCACAGTTATTCAAAGGAGTAAAGATCATTAAAAGAGTGGTTACTGAATTAAGAGAACTGGGTTCAACATTTAGCTGTTGTGGTCATTCACAACAATGTGACACGGTGATGTGGCATACACCACTAAAACATCTGTAAATTTCAATTTCCTCTTATGAAAACAGAAATGGTAGCTTGCTATGACATAGGATTACTATGAAATAAAAACAAAAAGTCACATTACCAGGGCTGAATTTAGCTCAGTGGTTCTGGCACCTGCCTTGCAAGGGCAAGGGCCTGGATTCAATCCTAGTAACCACATACAACAATATTGGGGGTCGTAACACACCCAGCAACAATCAGTACCATATACCACAATGCTGGGCATGGTGGCTCATGCCTGTAATCCCAGCACTGGGGAGGCAAAGGCAGGAGGATTGTTGAGTTTGGGGCTGAGTTCAGGACCATCCTGAACTGCACAGCGAGACCCTGTCTCAAAAAAAAAAAAGTCACATTGCCAGAAAAACCTTTTATAAATCACAAAGCATTGTACTATGAATTTGTCACTATATGAATGATGGTAGAGGATGGTGTCAGGATTTCTAAACAGTGCATGTCCCTCCACTACATTGACGATCAGGACCCACAATGCAATTCCCAATCCTGTGACTCGTCACCTAGATCACAGTTGTCACTTCACATTTTTATCTGTATGGAGGTGAGTCAAATGAGAAATTCCAAAGTTACTTACAGAGCCCAACTTCACAATTCTAAAAATGTGCTTTGAGCACATAGGCCCCTGGCTTTGGCCTAAAACTGAACAACTATTTTTCTTTACTGGGAGCTATTATCATGTTTGTTCTTAAAATGATCTAAATCCAGAACTATTTGGGAGACTTTGTGTATTTCTTTTCTGTTTTTGTTATCACTGTGCAGGACATTTTAAATGTGTATCCTAACCTGAAGATGTCTACTTTCACAGACAAGTGTACATGCGCCAGGGAGTAGAGCAACACACATAACTGAACACTTATTTTCACTGCGGTGTTGTGGTATAAGATACAGTGATACTTTGGTTGTTGAACAGCTTCAAGAGTAAATTTTCAACTACTCAAACAGCAAAGTTCAAAAAAAATCAGTTTGGTGTCCCTAATTTTGGTACACAGTTGAAACAAAAAATCCCAGGGTGAGTCACAAGACTGAGTCACATGCTGTCTCCCTGTGGACACAAAGGGGTAACGCCTATGAGTAAGCACTGTGCTCTTCTAGACAACATACAGTGCTTGTGTTAGTATGCTAAACAAAACATTTGTACCAATAATGACTCAAATCTTAAAAAAAAATTCACTGTGGGTTTTTGGTGCTTTATTTGCATAAAATATCATATCCATTGCTCCAAAGAAAGTGATGCCAGAAGTAACGTTAAGAGGAAAACTGTGAGAACCAGGATACAGTTAAACAACGAAATCACTGAAAAATGTGCTAAAGCCTTGGAAGAATGAATTCATAACTATAATTTTGGGGCCCCAGAACCAATTATTTGGTATTCCATTATTTCTTATGGGGAAAATATGTTCAATTCTCAGACTTCAGTGTTTGAACATGAATGTGAATGAACTGACTTTGACAACTGAGACATAACTGTGTTACAATATTATAAAACAAAACTAGGGCCGAGGATTTAGCTCAGTGGTTCCAGTGTCTGACTTGCAAGCAGACACTTGATCTCTGATAACCACATACCACAACACAGGGCATGTTGACTCACGCCCATTAGCAATCAGTATCACACCAGAATGCTGGGTGTGGTGGCTCATACCTGTAATCTCAGCACTGGGGAGGCAGAGGCAGGAGGATTGCTGTGAGTTCTAGACATGCCTGGGCTTCACAGTGAGCTCAGGGCTAGCCTGAACAGCAAAGTTGTTCAAAAAAGGTCATTCAGATAACAAACTTATTAGCAACCATATGTTTAAAAAGGATTCAATAAAAGAACAAGACAGCTATTGTGTCTCAAATGAAAAAAAAAAAAAAACCCAAAAATAAATTAAGTGCTATTTAGGAGATGCTGCTCAATCTGAAACACTAATGATTGGTTTTTCTTTTTGAGACAGGGTCTCACTTTGTAGTTCAGGCTGGCCCTGAGCTCAGCCTCCAACTCACATCACAGCAATCCTCCTGCCTCTGCCTCCCAAGTGCTGGGATTACAGGCGTGAGCCACCATGCCCGGCACTGTGGTATGTGGTACTGGTTGCTGCTGGGCGTGAGTCTCCACACCCAGTATTGTATGTGGTTAACCAGGATTGAACCTCGGTCCTTGGCGCTTGCAAGACAAGCACCGGAACCACTGAGCTAAATCCCTAGCCAGTTATTTTAAATAGTGAGCTCAAATATTCATTGAGAAGTTAATATCTGAATTAAAATTTTAAAAAGTAAATAGAAAACTGTGAGAGTATCTGAGGGTAGGAATGCTTCCCATACAAAAGAGGTAATCTGTAGAAAGGCATTAAGATGATCCTGTACCTGGAGTATTCAAACAGTATGGTGGCCACTCTGGACAAAAAGAGCGAAACAGAAAGAATGGTTAACTGAGGCTAACTAAATTTTGTAGGGTCTTAAAAACTTTGTCTTTACTCTGAGTTAGAATTTTAACTAGTTACTTTGGATCTTATGTAGAGAATAATCTGAAAAAGTTAAAGGATAAAGAAGTAGAGGCCTAATGCAATACTCCAAGTAAGAGATGAGGTAGACTGGACCACAGTGGACAAAATGGAAGTAGTTAAGAAATGACTCAATTTTAGGTTTAACTTCAGGCTAAAAATGATATGATTTGCTGATGAATATAACATTCTGAGCTAATGGCAGGAAAAGTCAAGAATGATTCCAGGATTTTTGTTCTAAACAACATCAAACACAGAAGAGAGAAGTGGGAAGGAGGAATTCAAAATGGACAATTCTTGGAAGAAGTGAAGCTATATGGGAAAGGAGTAAATCTTATATTCTGGGAAGAATTGAGATGAAGGGATGAACAAATCATTTTCAAACCTTTCAGACAAGCCTATTACTTATATATATTCTCAAGGTCCTTCTTGGATCAGACCTCTTCTTCTCTTGTCTACAGGCTAGTTCCTCTCTCTTTCCTTCTCTGTCCCCTAGGTTCAACACTCCATTGTTTTGACAACTTTTATAACTTATCTTTCTTCAATCTTTCTCTTACCTGGCACTTAAAAGAGTTGATCTCCCCAAAACTTTAAAATAACAAAAAAGAAAACCATTCTTCTACATTATTGAATCTATACACATCCTCTTGTATATTTCCTCCTACCTTACTTATTATAATAGTAAAGACAACACAGAAGGTAGACTATTATTCCCTCACTGACCTCGACCCCTTTCCTCACGGCATTTCTACACTCTTAGTATTCCATAACCAGAACCGGAGAATCCTTTCTCTCTCACTTCTTTATTTGTCCTAGTACTTTCTCTAGGCTTCTTTCACTTCAGGTGCTTTCTTACCTCCACAAACAGAAGATATTGGGCATTTTTCTCTAATGCTTCATTATTGCCCACATTTCACAAAAAGCACTACAATTTGTCTACTTTTTCAATTTTTGGCTTCTTTTTAATATATTTCTTAATATTTTTAGTGTTTTTCACTTGTTTTTAATATTTTTCACTTATTCTTTTAAATATTTTTCTTTATAATATTTTTTCACTTGTTATTCTTTCCTGCCCCTCACAACATAGTTATAACTTGCAGCGGCTAATTTGCTATAGGGAGGGCATTCAGACTCAACAGACTTATTCACAACCATATGTTTAAAAAAGATTCAATAGAAGAACAAGACAGCTATTGTGTTGAAAAGTCTTTTCTGTCAGTACAACAGAATTTTAGGACTCAGAGCAGCTTCAGAGAAAAAAACAAATGTGCTAGTTGGTCACTGCATCTGGCTGGCTCAATAATGACAGCACAATTTGGTTACCAGAATAACCCTCTAGTTTTGCCAAAAATTATGAATGAATTTGATAAATAAAGGAGCGCTTGTAGACAGGTGTCCCTAGATTCTCAGTGGGTCTGCAAGTCTCCTGCAATCCACATCTATAAGATTATGGGATAAGGCGCCGGAGATTTATCTCAGTGGTTCCAGCGCCTGCCTTGCAAGTTCAAAATTCTGAGTTCAATCCTGGTAACCACATACAACAATACCAAGCATGGTGACTCATGCTCAACAACAATCAGTACCATATACCACAGGGCCAGGTGTGGTAGTTCACATCTGTAATCCCAGCACTCAGGCAGCAGAAGCAGGAAGATTGCTGAGTTCAAAACCAGCCTGAACTCCAAAGCAACACCCTGTCTCAAAAAATAGATTATGGGGGCCAGGAGTTAGCTCAGTGGTTCCAGCGCCTGTCTTGCAAGCACAAGGACCCGGGTTTGATTCCCCGGTAACCACATAACAATATTGGGTGTGGAGACTCACACCCAGCAGCAACCAGTATCACATACCACACTGCCGGGCGTGGTGGCGCACACCTGTAATCCCAGCACTCGGGAGGCAGAGGCAGGAGGATTGTGATGTGAGTTGGAGGCTAAGCTCAGGGCCAGCCTGAACCACAAAGTGAGACCCTGTCTCAAAAAAAACCTAAAAAAAAAAAAAAAAAATAGATTATGGGCTAAGGTAAAACCACCAGGACTGAAAACTGAGGACTCAGCTTAATGAATGTTTAATGACTCCTTCTAGTCAGGAAAAAAAAAAATAAAGTAAACTTAGCTTATTGATCAGACCTAGTGAACTTTAGGATCCCATTACCCTCATGGTGAAGAGAAACTCATGCAAGGAACAGTCCCTAAATAAAATCCACTCCTCCAGCTGGAGACTCAAAATGATAATGTAACATGCATATTGGTATGAAGCATGATGAGAAACAGCACAAGAGTAACTGAAACTCCATTTCTACATGAAATAACATTAGGAGCCTGGGTCCATCCCCACTCCATGGATAGTATAAAGTACTCCCCCTCTGGGCCCAGTGGTGCCTTTCTAATCCCAGCACACTGGAAAGCTGAGGCAGAAAGACGGCAAATTCAAGCCCGGTCTGGGACATTTGGTGAGATTCCACCCCAAAATAAAAACAAAAAGGGGTAGGCATGTGACTCAGTGTAGCGATCCTGGAGTTAAATTCTCAGTAACACAAACCAAAACCAAAATAAAACTCTACAACTTTCCTTTCCTTTCCTTTGAGTCACAGCAGGATTTCTGACCCTGACAGCTTTTTCCTCTTGTGCTTCAGAATAAGAATAAAATCTTTTTGAAATCACAACAGACATCACTGAAATACAGGAGATCATTAGTAAATGACAAAAATTGAACCAAAAAAACAGAAATGCTAAAAAATTCTATCAACTAAAAAAGCCCAAGACCTGGTAGATTCATTACTAAATTTGACAAGTTCTTTAGACTAGATATAACACCAGTATTCAAACTCTTTAATGAAAAGGAAAGAGAAGGAGTACTTCCTAACTCACTCATGGAAGTCAGCTTCATTCTGATTCCAAAATTAAACAGAAACCCAACTGAAAAAGAAAACAATAGGCAAATCTCCTTAATGAATGTAGGTACCACACTAAATATTGGCAAATAGCAGGGCATGGTGCCTCCCACTCCTCTGTTGGGAGGCAAAAGCAGGAGGATTGCCATGAGTTAAAGACTATCTTGGGATACACAGTGAGTTCAGGGCCACTCTGAACTACAAAGCAAGACTCTGTTTCCAAAAAAAAAGGCAAATAGATGATCAAAAGCATCATGCATCATAATCAAATAGGTTTTATCTTAGCAAGGATGGTTCAATATATATAAATCAATAAATGTGATATACTACATTGACAGAAGGAGAAAAATCACTGGATCATTTCAGTAGAAAAAGAAAAAGCTTTTGATAAAATCCAACAGCCATTTATGATATAATCCTAAAGAAAACACATATAGAGGGGCCTTACCTCATTCTGATAAAAACCACGTACAGCAAACCAACAGCCAACAAAATATTAAATGGAGAAAAGCTGGAAGCTTTCCATTAAAAATCAGGACAAGAATGTCTGCTTCTGTTCAATAAAGTACTCAGAAAATTAGCTACTTATCAAGCTTATCAGGCAAGAGAAAGAAAAGAGATATGTATAGTAAAGAAAGAAATAAAATTATCATTATTTACAGATGGCATGATGCTGTATTTTGAAGACCCAAACAATTCCATCAAAAGACCTCTAGAATAACCAAATTCAGCAATGCAACATGACACAAAATCAATATGCAAAAATCAGTAGCATTTCTATACACCAATAATGTACATACTGATAAATTGGGAAAACAATAACATTCAAAAAAACTTAAATAGCTTCAAAAAACTTAAATATTTAGTAATTAACCAAACCAAGGAAGTGAAAGATCATTAGATTGAAAACTGCAAAACTCTGAATAAGAAAATCAAAGAAATAATCAGAAAATGGATATCCCCTGTTCCAGGATAGGAGAACCAATACAGTCAATACTCGCATACTGATATACAGATTTAACACAAGCTTAATAGCATTCTTCACAGAAGTAGAAAAAACAAAATTCATATTATTGTAATAGCTAATTTAGATGGAAATATAACAGTCAGTCAGACAGGGCTAAATCCTTAAAGGAGTCGGTGTAGCGCATGAAAACGCATTACAATTGGAGCTGAAAGAGCATCTGTTAAAGGCTACGCCTCAAAATAAAGACAAACCTTCACTCCTACATACTTCCCCAGAGGATAAGTGGTATCACATGGTCCAATAAAGTCTGGATAGAAAAGTCCTGCATGATGAGGATTTTCTGCTCCATCCCTTCCTAAAAAGGACTTTGTTCTTTCCATGTATACTTGTTTCATGACGTGTTTCCCACTGAATCAGTATTTCCTAAGTGGCTATACTCATAATCTTATTGGTTGATCACTGTATTTTTTTTTTTTTTTGGAGACAGTGTCTTGCTTTATAGTTCAGATTAGCTCTGAGCTCACTATGTAGCCCAGGCAAGCCTGGAACTCACAGCAATCCTCCTGCCTCTGCCTCCCAAGTGCTGGGATTACAGGGGTGAACCACCACACCCAGGACTGTGGTATGTGGTACTGACTGCTGGTGCACATTGTTGTATGTGGTTCCCGGGGATCAAACTAGGGACTTTGCACTTGCAAGGCAGAAACGGGAACCACTGAGCTAAATCCCCGGCCCTGTTGGTCATAGTTTTGACCTATGTTGTACCTACCTCATGATTTTCCTC
>PVIR01030097.1:0-20548 GCA_004026965.1 Petromus typicus
CCGGGTCCTTGCGCTTGTGAGACAGGCGCCGGAACCACTGAGCTAACTCCCCGGCCCTGTTAAGAACTATTAACGACACTGAGTGTGATGGTGCATGCCAATAACTCCAGGCACACAGAAGGCTGAGGAAGGAGGAATACAAGCTCAAGGCCAGTCTGGGCAACTTAGTGAGGCCCTGTCTCAAAATGAAATAAAAAGGGATGAGGATGTAACTAATCACAAAAAACCAATCGGTCCTTCCTGTGATTCTTTCCAGTACTCACTGCTATCTCAATGGGTCTGTTGGTATTTGCAGTACTGGGGATTGTCAAGGAGCTACAGCCTGAGCCCTTTTTATTTTGAGACAGGGTCTGACTAAACTAGCCAGGTTGGTCTTGAACTACATCAACCCTCCCGCCTTGGATTCCAAATAGCTGGAATTCCAAGTGGCACCACCACACCAGCAGGATATGTCAGTTTTTAGGAATGAGCTAGTGTTTAAAGACTGTCTCTGAGGAGAAATTTCATGTGAACCCTAAAGGAGCCAAAGAAACCATCTATGTAAAGGAGAGAAAGAAAAGCATTCCCAGCATGGGGAACAGGATGTGCAGGGTCACGGCACAGGGATCCATGGGAAACGCATGTGACTGCACTGCATCATCTCGTGGGATTGGGGAGCAACTCTTCAGGACCCTTCCAGACTGTCACTGGTGAGGATTACCACATCTATTTTTAAAACAGCAAAGATGAGGCTAGGGAGAGGTGATGTGCGTCATGCCCAAGGTCACAGCTATTCAGAGGGAGATGAGACTGGGACCCCTCATTACTCTCCTTCCAGAAGCAGCACCAGTCCATGTTTTCACATGTTTCAAAAATGACTGATTTCCGCACCAGGAAGAGTCCCCAGAGCACCTTGAAAACACAAGCAACAGCCCCGGATCAGCTTCCAGGCATCTTGTCAAGCGCACTCTACAATCCCTACCCTCAGAATATTACTCCACAAGAGCAAAAGCTGCCCGGACCTGAGTCAAAGGCTCTCAAGTAGAAACTGACTTCTTTTCTTGCAGCAATGTAAAAGAGAAGGAGGGGTGTCTCAAAAAACTCCATGGCCTGCTGGTGGAGTGAGACAGAACCACAGTGGCACGTGAGGGCTTATCTGGAGTGGACTGCACAGGAAAAGCTAATTACTTTATCTGGGAGGGGAAAAAAAAAAACCTCTCCAAAGTAGTGGTTCTCAACCACCACAGGAATTTGGGAATTTGTGCAGACATTTTGGGGTGAACTGTGGGATGTAACTGGCATTTGGCAGGTTGAGCCAAGTATGCTCCACATCTTGCAAAAAGACAAGGTGCTCCTATACAGTACAGAATGTCACGACCAGAATACTAATAGCACCCTGCCACACACACCTTCGAGATACCTCTCCCAAAAGACTACCAGGCTCCAACTTGGCCTGTGTCCTCACAGCTCAGTGGCACTCCTTACACTTACCGCGACTGCGGGGGGCGGGGGGGAAATTAAGTCTTCACACATGACAAGTGTGTAACTTTGGAACCCATCCACAGCCTCATCACTCTAGCATGAAACCTATAAGGATAAAGAAGCTTCTAGTAGGAGGCAGACTTGAGAAATCTGAGCAAAAAGACAATTCCTTTTCTTCTTCCACAAGTTACATTCATTTTGCTACACACAAAATTCAGTGATTTTAGAGCAGCTACTTATAAGGCTTTTTAGCTGAAAAATCAGATACCAATGACAGTTCTTTTAAAAGCCATAATCATCTCACCAAAACAGCTGACTCTTTCTGGCCTGAACTGCATTTAGAAAGATTAATTTCAAGATGCCTAAAGCTGATCAGGTGCCTGAAAGTGCCAAAGGCAAATATGCATCTCTTTCAGGACATTGTGATGCAGATCATGGAAACTCCAATGAAATCCAAAGTCTGTTCAGGGCTTCAAATGCCATTTCAACGCAACCCAAAAGCTACTTCCAAGTGCCACACTAAATTAATCATCATGTCCTCCCCCGAAAATTACTTCACAAGTTAAAGTTTATAGAACAAAAAAGAAAAGGAAACTTTGCAGAAAAAAAAAAAAAAAGAAAGAAATACAAAAAGCCTACCCTATTTTCAAATAGCACTGATTCTCATAAAATACCCTAAGGACAGGAAAAAAATCTTTCTTCTTTACAATACATAACATTTCCCAACTTACACAAAGCAGTCTGAATATGTACTTTCTTCACTCAGCTTGCCAATTAGCGAAGAGCAGCCCCACACCCGCTTTGACCAATTTTCTAGAAGCCTGACCTGGCTTCTCAGGATAGCCAGACAGACCTGTTTTCCTCCACAAGCGCCTGCCAGGCCTTTCCTGCCCTGCCCGCTAGAGCATGGGAAATCCCCCCTCAGCCTTTTGCTGGCCTGTCACCAAAGTTCCAAAATGAATTCATCCAGATTCTTTGAATCCTCCTTCCCCGGTCATGTGCCAACAGCCGGGCAATAGTACCCCACCTTGCTGAGCTCTGGGTTAGGAAAAGATGCAGATTCACAGGAAGAGCAGAGGACTTAGCATGAAGCAGAAGAAAAAAGATGGTGAGAACCGAAAGTCGTCTAGCCAAGCCTACTGCATAACCAGCGCCCCAGACCTGCACAGCGCGAGAGGCCTTCTATACAGCAGGCCACACCTGTCTATGCCAGCTGCCTGCTCCATTTTAAACAATTCAAACATCTCCAAAAGGGTAGTAAGGGCTAGCATCCCCCTTCTCCCAATAAGAGATCCCTCATCCAAGTGCCAGTTGTCCCCAGTTTTCTTTCTTTCCACACTCTTATTTAGGAAACACTTTCTGATAAATTGGACTGACCACCCCCACCCCCACCCCCCGTTAAAGGTGAGGTAGACACAACGCTGCAGTGGCAGAAAGCACCCGGAGCCTACTCGCTCTGAGCCAGATGAAACCTATTCTTTGAGGACAGTGATGCCCATAAATGAGCCTTCGGCGAGCAGGCTTCACTGAATCTGCCATCCACAAGTGAGCACACGCCTGCAGTCCCAAATGCCGGGCTCCGCAGCCTCGTGGAAAGCCTCTCTTCTAGACACGAGGTATCCCATTCACATTCTGGCAGCGGGAACTAAAGGACAGGCAGACAGGAGTGCACTCCATATCCAAATCCTGGCTTGCAGGTCTGGGGTACCCCAGCGCGCCCTCCCTGCACTCCACCCTCCGAGGCCTCCGCCACCCGTAGACTCACCACTGTGCGAGCTGAACCACCTGGGTGCGATGTGCAGAGGTAGAGCATCCGCCAGCGAGGCTCGGGAGCCCAGGTACAGCATCCCGTCTCTATGGTGACCGCCGCTCGTCTCCTGGTAACCATTGCCGTGGGCATAGGTGGAGTCGGACGCAGACCCTCCGCCGCCGGGCGCTCTTTCGGAGTCGCCAGTCCCCCGGGAGGCTGGGGTGTAGAGGCCAAAGGGCACTCCGCCGGTCGTGCTGGGGTCCATGCCCATGCCCGCCACCGAGCTGACCGAGCGGCTGCGCAGCCCCATGGCCCCGCTGCCCGTCCGGTAGTGCCCAAAGTGGGGCGCCCCTCCCGGCGGGGGCACGGCGCTGTCATCGGTGGAGACCCCCGGGAAGGGGCCCCGGGAGCGGGTCGCCGTGCTCTGCTTGCCACCCATGCTCGCCCGGGCCCCGCTGGGGCGGGAACCTGGAGGCCGAGACCCTCCCCCACTTCTCAGCAGCCGGGGGAGAGCTGGGCTAGCATAAAGCGGGAGGGAGTCAAAAAGGAGACCGAGAGGAAAAAAGGAAATAAGGGAAAAAAATACAGAGAACCCGCGGGGCGGAAGAGGCAGGCGGGCGGGTACCCCAAACTAAGAATTTTAAATGATCCGAGCCAAACGCATGTTTCCCCTCAAGGTCCAAAGAGGCGCAGTCCGGCGCGGGCGCCGCGCGCCACAGGCCGCCCCCGGGCCCCGAAAGCCAGGGGGAGCCGCAGGGACGGAGAGAAGGAGGCGGCGGGCGGGCGCGGGGAGGCGCCGGGGGAGGCCGCCCGCCCCACGCGAGCCGGCGGAGGGCTGGGGGCGCCGGGCGCGTCCCCCGCCTCAGGACGCCGCGACCATGGACGGCGGCCCGGACCCCTCCAGGCCTCGGGCAGGCTGCGGCGCTGGGAGGCCAGGCGGAGCTCCGGAAGCGGCGGTCGCGTCGCGTCGCGTCGCGATCTCGCTCCAGCCACCGCCGGCCCCGCCAGCCGCGCCGCCCAGATCGGTCCCGGGCAGCGCTCGCCGGCGCTCCTAACCACCGTGGAGACAATGGAGGGCGGCAGAGCGCAGGCGCGGCTCGCGCCCCCTCCCCCTTCGCTTCCCTCCCCTCCCCCCGCCGGGTTAACCCCTTCGGCGCCCTGGGGTGCCTCTGGGACGGTGACGCCCGGGCGGTCCCCGCCCTTCCTCGTCTGGCTGTGATCTGGGTGGTCTGAGCTACGGGGCATTAGCGACCAAAAAGAGACGTCTTCCCAAAGCAAGCTTGGAAGTGGCTAATTATTAGAGGGGCGTCACTTAGGGGAGAGGGACGACAGTGGTTCAAGGGGTGGGAAGAAAACACCGGGAAGAAAGAAAATCACTTGAAACGCCTACCTGGCTCTGAGGATCACTGGTGGAGCTCCCCTCCCGACACAAATCGCCCCTATAGCACCCTCTGCTGGACGTGCCGTCCGTTCTCTTGGTTCCCCATCCAAGAGCCCCTCCATCCCCACCCCCACATCAGGAAACTTAGTTTTTAGGGGGAAGGAAGTGAGCCGTTTTGAAGCAAAACAGCGTGCGGGGTATTGTCAATTGGGACCTGCTGAGATTAGATCAGAACTTCCTAAACAAATGGGTCGACTCCTAAACTAAAATGTAATCCTCAGAATCAATAAGTGGAGGATACAAGTCGAGAAGATAAAAGCGTGGAAATAGAATATTGAAGCTAGAAATGATTTTAGAAATTCCTGGTCCAAGGTAGACCTCTTGTCTTATTTACCATGTATTTCTGATACACACAAGACAAGGACACATATTTTTTGTTTGTTTGTGTGAGACAGGGTCTCGCTTTGTAGTTCAGGCTGGCCCTGGGCTCAGCCTCCAACTCACATCACAACAATCCTCCTGCCTCTGCCTCCCGAGTGTTGGGATTACAGGCGTGAGCCACCACGCCGGGCACTGTGGTATGTGGTACTGGTTGCTGCTGGGCGTGAGCCTCCATGCCCAGTATGGTATGTGGTTACCGGGGATCGAACCCAGGTCCTTGAGCTTGCAAGACAGGCGCCGGAACCACTGAGCTAACTCCCCGGCCCCAAGGGCACATATTTGTTGAGCAAATTTACATTTTACAACCAAGAATTATCTTTCCACTTCAGTCTCTGTCTTTCTCACATACTCTCCTTCATTCATTCATTCATTGAACAACTTTTTTCAAGGGATAAGTGCCAGGTATGAACATGACCCCGTCCCTGGTCAGACTTTCTCTCCCAGTGTGCCCACAGAGTTCCAAACCGAGCGGTCCAAACAGCAGAAACGTTAAAAGGAAACCAAAAAGAGGAGTGGCGTGTTGCCCGTGTGACCAACTTGGAAAGCAACAGGAGCCACAGTTGTTTGCACTCGTGGAGTGCTCAGGGGTCAGCAAAAAGCTCTGCACAGGGAAGTTGAGAGTTTTGTATAAGACATCAAAGTAAGAAGAAACATTATGAGCTAATATCCAAGAAATTGTCTACGAATGTCTGAATGAGGAGTTTGTACATATCTAAAATCCAAGTGAGCAATCCAAAGAAAAACTAGAAAACCTATATTAAACACAATTTTCTCCAAGAAGAAAAGACTATAATATCAAGAGTGGTATGGGGCTGGGGATTTAGCTCAGTGCTTCTGGCGCCTGTCTTACAAGCGCAAGGACTGGGGTTCAATTCCCGGTTAACCACATACAGTCCTGGGTGTGGAGACTCACGCCCAGCAGCAACCAGTATCACATACCACAGTGCCGGGCGTGGTAGTTCACGCCTGTAATCCCAGCACTCAGGAGGCAGAGGCAGGAAGATGTGGGTTGCTGATGCTGTGAGATGCTGTGATGTAAGTTTGGGGCTGAGCTCAGGGCCAGCTTGAACTACAAAGCAAGACCCTGTCTCAAAAAAAAGAAAGAAAAGTGATAGCCAAACGTGGTGGCACATCCTTGTTATCCCAGAGAAGGAGGCAGAGGCAAGAGGATTGGTATGAGTTCGAGGCCAGCCTGGGTTACACTTAGTGAGCTCAGTGCCAGGCTGAACTATAAAGTGAGACCCTGTCTCAAAAAAAAAAAAAAAAAAAAATTAGAAGAAGAATGGTGTAGTATGGTTCAAAAAAAAAGATACCAGCTCCCTTAATGGACTGATCTCTATTGGATTGAGAAGATTAGCACACAATGACTTATCTCATCCAAGTAGCATCACTTTAGTCGTTCATCTAACACTTTTTTAAAGTTATTGAACAAAATCTTTATAATAGATTATCATATTTATAATCTAAGATATAGGGTGGAAATACAAATGGAGTCTCTCTTCTCATAGAATATCAGAAAACCATTTCAGACTGACTTACATGGCTATAATCAGAGAAGGACAATAAGTGTTGGTAAAAAGGGGGGAATCAGTATTCGCATATCTTGCTGGTGGAAATGTACAATGGTGCAGCAGCTTTGGAAAAAACAGCCTGACTGATCCTTAGAAAGACTCAGTTAACAATATGACATAGCTGTTCCACCTGTAGATATATTTCCAAGAGAAATGACAACATATACATATATATATATATATATATATATAGACACTCATAATTTATTTGAAATAGCCCAAAACTGGAAGCAATGTAGATGTCCAATAACTGATAAAAACATAAACCAAATTTGGTATATTAACACCATGGAATATTATTTGGCTATAAAAAGCAATATAGTCCTTATACCTGCTCGAAGAGGGATGAATTTAAAAAACAATCTAGTCATTACAAAAAATACTGCACACTGTATGATTCCATTTATATGAAATTTCCACAGTAGGCAAATCCATTGAGACAGGAGATTAGTGGTTAGAGGAGCATGGGAGAAAGGAAGAATGGAGAGTGATTGCTAGGTTTTTTTTTTTTTTCCTTCTCTCTCTCTCTTTTAAATTTTGTGTGTTTATTTGAGGAAGGGGGGAGGGGGAGGTCCTGGGCACTGAACCAGGGCCTTCACACTGAGCGAATCCCCCAGTCCTTGTTCTTGTTTCAAGTCAGTCTCTGAGTCCCTGAATTACCTAAGCTGAGTTCCACCTTGTGCTCCTCCTGCCTCAGCCTTCCAGCATGCTGAGTTTATGAATGTGTATCGTCACACCTAGCCTAAGTTTCTTCTTGAAATGATGGTAATAATTATACACCTTTGCGAATAGATGAAGAACCAGTGAATTTACATGCTTAAAAGAGTGAATATTGCCGAACTGAGATGGAAAATATATCTTATATTTTAATGTCTATGTCAGGTGTAGCGACTTGTATCTAGCTGTCCTCCCAAAGTCTCAAGCACTCATAGGTGGGGCTTTTCAGAGCTGGCTGGATCAAGGGTGTGTGACGCCAGGATGCAGAATGCCACACCCTGGGTGCAGGTGGCAACACCCAAAGGGCAGGGACCCTGGAAAAGATGAAAGAGAAGCTGCTGCCTCGCTGCTGCAGCTTCATTACTTTGCTGCTTTTCTACCTGCCATGAACTCTTTCTCTTCCGTGATCCCCCTCTACTGTGCCACCCCGCCTTGGGGCCAGCCAACTATCAACTGAAACCCCCGCAGTGAGCTACGATAAACCTTTCCTGCTTTCACTCTGGGTGCCAGGTATTTTGTCTCAGCAGCAAGTAACTGAGACAACAGATAACGCCAGAGAGAGACACAGGTAGAATGTACTCCCCCTGTACATGGGAAGGTTGAGCAGTGAGGGGAGCAGAGCTGGGCTTCTCAGGCACACGGTGACAACGCTCATCGTGGGATCTTTGGGTAGCAGCTCTGTCTTCTCTGTATGCTTTTCAATGAGGTGACAGGCTGGTGTGGTGTCACACACCTTTAATCCCAACACCCAGGAGGCTTACTCAGGCTGCAAGTTTGAGACCAGCCTGGACTACACAGCGAGACCCTCAAAGAGAGACAAATACATAAATGAATAAATGAGGCGACAAAGATTAGACCTACTTCATAGATCAGACCTTGGTCCTAATGAAAATTAATATTCCAGTCAACCCAGCTCTCTCACCTGGCACCCTGAACCGCAGAGCTCCACATTGCAAAGGTAAGTTCTCTACTCTCCGGAATAAGATATCACCAAGCTCAGGTGCCTGGTGGCACCTTCAATGTCAACCTTTCTTGGACAATGCCCTTGTTTTCTCCTTGTACAATTATGCAAATTAGAGTTTTCCCCTGAAATGCAAATATTAAAACAGAGCTGGAAAACCTCTCCATCCAGTAGCTTATTCTCAGCTTCACCTGGTAGGGAATGACTCACGGCAGGCACCAGGTACCCACCCAGGTCTTCAGTCCCAGATAAATTTCACATTGTCATTTGTTGGATCAAGAGTTCAGGGTACTTTTTGGTCCAGTTTCTTATGTGGGTTCTCAGTTTAAACTTGAAACTTTGGAAATTGGCAGGTTACAGGCCAGAGGGTGCAGCTCGGTGATAGAGTCCTGTGTGCAAAAGGCCCTGGGTAATGGCAAGTTTTTCTTTGCATGCTGTCAGTGCAAGGATATCCAGTCCGAGATGGCTCCAGCTAGATTTGGAGTTCTTTTGTTTTCACCTACATGCTCCTTCTGACACTGGCTGACCTGCTTCATGACAGTAAGCAGCTGACTTCCTACCACAACAGCCTGGAGAAAGAGCTGATAAAATTGGAGTATTGCCACAGTTCTTTGGAAATGTGCAAACTGTGCTGTGAAGCCCATTTTAAATATCCTGCAATAATATAAGCCTGGGGTTTACACAGTTCAGAAAACAGAGGGAGTAGTCTGTTGAGGCCTACTCCTGAAGCCATGGAAAGCTATGGTTCCCCACCCTGCCTGCCTCTAAGAGCCATCATCCTAAAGCCTTGGAGGGGCCCCAAACGTCTCTACTGGGAGTAGACAGAAGTCTCCTAATTAGAAACATCTCTTAAAGTTCTCTCAAAGCTCTTTACATTTGTAGTGTTTTGCTCAGAGAGGGAAAATGTAAGCAGAGAAGCAAATACACACACCTGGAGGTTGAGCCTATGTTCACATTCGTACATTTTTGCTGATGGATGAACAGAGAACTTATAAGTGGGGCCTACAGGAGCCCTAGGTTCCTGATATAAAAAGACAGAGGTCTTAGCCAACTCCACATTCTGCAGAAGAGGAATCAGAGGACTAAAAAGATAAAGTGTGTTCAAAGGGCATGGCTAACTGCTGCTGAGAGCCAGCTAAAGTCTGGGTTTTTGGGTCTGCTATGTACTCTGCCTTCCTGTGGCTTAGCTAATGAGCGAACCTCTGAAAGATAGGACAGGCATAGTCGTGTACACCTTTTCACCCCAGTGCTTGGGAGGCTAAGTCAGGAGGATGGAGAGCTTGAGACTCTATTTTAAGAGGATGAGAAAGAAAGCAAAAAAAAAAAAAAAAAAGGAGAGAAGGACAGACAGACAGGGCAAAAGAAGGAGGAAAGGAAGAGCCCCTAGTATATGATAAACTAATTTTTTCATTTATTCCAATGTTCCAGCATGAGTATACATGGAAACTTGTTTGATTAGCAAGTTGAGATCTATTTGACTAGGGAACTCCTAATGCTCCCAGCCCACTACAGAACATATTAACTGGGGCTCTCCGAGGCACCCAGAAGGAAGAAGCAGCCAGCCAGCTCTCCATCTTGCTTCTGAGTCCCTACTTTTGCTGACAGTATCATGCGTGGCTGCCACACGGTGGAGGTAGGAGAGGGAAGAGAAGGGCCCAAGAAGACAACTGGGAAAGCGCTGACACTCCCTCTCTCCAAAATGCCACTCACACTCAAGAAGGAAAACACTGAGGGAACCTAGAGCAGCAGGGACTTGAAACCTGAAGTGCTTCCTGTGCCTAAAGTCCATCACAAGCAGATTCTGAAACCTAAGTAAGTATAGAGATGAGAGAGGTGAGAATGGAGGAGAGTTGCAGAAATGCTAGGGCAAGGGTGATCCTGCTGGTTTTGGTGGGAAGCAGACTTCCAAGTTACATGTGGATAGACGAGCCATTGGAATATCTATAGCTCTATCTATAGCCATATCCAACTCAAACGTCTAAGCAGGGCACCTCCAAATGAGCCCTTTCCAGCTTTTCCAGTGGTACTTCTTCTACATCCTACCACGCACCTCAGTAACAGCCATGCTTGACTCTTTGCAAATTACTTTCAGCAGAATCATGGCCTGCTAGCTCCAGCCAATAGGCAAGCAAGCATATGCTGAACTAATTTCTTCATTTATTCCAATGTGCCAGCATGAGTATACATGGAAAATATTCTTGATTTTTCCTTCTCTCTGCCCCTGAGCCTTCCCTTCCTGGCCCTCTGAGCTGAGGCCCTTCTCTCCAGAGCTATTTTTAGGATTTTGTCATGCTCGTATTGAAGATTGAACCCAGGGCTTCACACTTAGCTATATCTCCAGCCTTTCATGTTTTTTTTATTTTGAGCCAGGGTCTCAAACTTGCAATGGCTCCTCCTACCTTAGACTTCCTAACAAGTGGGATTAAAGGACTGCCATCACAGCCAGCTTTATGTTCTCTACATCCAATACTTCAGGAAGAAAGGGACCAAACATTTTCTCTAGTCATATAATAACTTACACATAGAAGTGGTGATAATATAAACACCAACAAGAATGGCTTATCCTTGAACATTTGGGATATTCCAGGATCTATGTGAGCTCCTTAAAACAACCAGACAGGTCACGCATTTCCCTTCCTATATGGAAACTGAGACTAAACCAGGGGTGGAAATGAAAGGAGGCAGTTAACTATGATGTTAAAACAGTGGTTCTCAAACTCTTTGATCTTAGCCTCCTTTTATCCTCTCAAAAATTATTTAACATCTCCAAAAAGTTTATGTGGGCTAATGTGTTGATAGTAACTATTACAACTTAAAACTGAGAATTTAAAAACTATTCATCATATTTAAATACTACCTACATGAACATTAACAATACATTTTCTTTGAGATGGGATCTTGTTATGTTGCCCAGGTTTATCTCAAATTCCTGGACTCAAGCAGTTCTCTCTCCTCAGCTTCCCCAGTACTGGGACTACAGGCACATGACACCACACTGGGCTTAAAGAGACTTTTTAAAAAATTGGTACACAGTACTTCACACATGCAGGGTAAGCATTCCACACTGAGCATATCGCCAGCCCCCTTTGGAAACAGTTTTTGATGGCTGGAGGTTTAGCTCAAGATACAGTACTTGCCCAGCACGTGTGAAGCCCTGAGTTTGATCTCTAGCATCATACAGAGAAGATAAGTAAAGTCTAAAAAATTTTAAAGACAAGATTCTGGTAATTGCTTATGCTACCCTACACCTTGCCATCCTCCTGCTTCAATCTCTCCCATAGCTGGGATTACAGGTGTGAGCCACTTAGCCTCAAAGTAATTTTTGTTTTGTTCTGCTTTAAGGAGACAGGGTCTTGCTATGTAGTCCAGTCCTGCCTTGAATTCACTATGTAGCCCAGGCTGGCCTTGACGTGTGGAAATTCTCCTGCTTCAGCCTCCCAGTTGCAGGTGTGCAACGCTACACTCAGCTAAAAATCCACTTTTAAATGAAAAATACTTTATCTTTCAAAACTAGAAATATGCTAACGAGAAAATGGCAAGTCTTTTTATCTTTGGCTTACTAGAAGAACAGGTGGATTCTCGCATGTACTACACTGTTTGCTGCTGCATTACGTTCCTTGTAGCCTCCAGAAAACCTCTGTACACTGGAGAAAGAAGGTGCAAATCACTTCTTAGGATGGAATTACGCAAACTGTTTTGCTTCCGGAGACCACCTAAAAAGGCTATGGAACCTCCAAGAGACCCCAAGAAGCACTGTATTCTACGAAAACAAATGACACCTTTAGACTTTTCGGAACCTCAGTGTGTCACAGGATCAGGAAAAGAAATCTTCGATTTGTGCAAATGTTGAGTTTTGATAAGTTAGAACGAGTCTGGAACAAGGCCGGGGACAACACTGATAAGATAGTGAAGACAACAATCTCCTGTCTTTGGCCAAATCTTCACCTGTAAGCTCTTCCTAGGTCCTCTCGGTTGCGGTCCACCAGGACTACAAACCCCCGCAGAACTCAGGGTAGGGGGCGTGCCCACAAGCTGTAGGGAGCATGGGTGACTCAAATTGATGACGCAACGAGGAGGGGGGGGAAGACGTATTTGGGGTGCTGCAATTGGAGGAAATGGGAGGAGAGGTGGGGCCTGTGATTGGGGGAGCCAATGGCTTGCGGTCAGGCGGAAGGAGGAAATGGGGCGTGACCAGGCTGACTGGCGGGCGTTGCGGAGCTGACGGGACCGGGAGCTGCTGGTCTGGGGGATAGGAGAGTGGTGTCCTCCGGCCGTGGCGGCCAGGGGTGGGAGATGGCGGCGCGATGGAGCAGCGAGAATGTGGTAGTGGAGTTCCGCGACTCCCAGGTGAGCTGGGGCAGAGAAGGAATGGAGTCGTCTGGGCATGCGCCCTCCGTGCTTCCCCTCCCCCCGACGTTGTTGCTGCCCACTAGGCGCGGGGGTAGGTGACCCCGGCTTGGGCTGGGGAGTTAGACAAGTGAACTGGGGCTGTCAGACTTGGGCTGGCGAGGAGAGACTTGATGACTTTTGGGGTGGTCTGACAGGTTTTCGGGGTTCCCTGCGGGCTTTTGGGGGGGGAGTGGGATGCGCCTAGGGAAACTGAGGTGGACCTGATGTGAATGTGAGTCTTATGGAGCCACCCAGGGTGGCGGGCAAGTAGATATCCAGTCCCTAAGGCTGGAGCTGCGTGTGGCGACTTCGGGCAAATTGCACAACTTCTCTGAGTTTGCTGCGTGGATTTAACCTTGCTTCACAGGATTTGGGGGTTGCAAAATGACCCTTTCAGCGCCTAAGCGATTATGTTACTGATGCTCTTCTAGTGGAAGATAACATGTAGTGGACAGGAATGTACAGTATTAAAATTGCTGGGGTTCGATTTCTGGCACTGTCCACCAGTCAGTTTTCTCACCTGTAGAGGGGATGGTGGCACATGCCTCTCAAGATGGGCATGAGAATTTTATGAAGTCACAAACGTTCAAAATGTGTGTCAGAGTGAGGAGCACTGGTAAGCCTTATGAAATGTTAGGACTTAGGATTTTGTAATTTTTCTTCTTTATTACATTCTTTGGTTCTTTCTCCCTCTTCTTCTTCTTCTTCTTTTTTTTTTTTTTTTTGAGACACTTTGTAGTTCAGGCTGGCACACCCCAGAGCCACTGAGCTAAATCCTCAGCTCTGGTTCATTCTTTCTCCACAGAGACTTTGAAGTCTGGGCTGGTCTTGAACTTGCTATATTTTCCAGAGTGGTCTCAATTTGAGATTGTCTTGCCTCAGCCTCCTTAGTGCTGGAATTACAGGCATGTGATGTCATGTTCAATGAATTTTACAACTTGTCTATACCTTGTCGTCTGTATGCCAGACCTTGAGCTAAATGATTTATCTAAAATCGTTAAAAGTTTTAAATTCACAAAGAACCATGTTAAGTAAATTGGTCTTATCCCTTCATTTCAAAAAAGGGGAGTCCAGTGCCCATTTGTCTGGTCACAAGTGACTTGGCGAAGGGCTACCAAAATGTGGCAGACAGGATGCAGGCTCTGGTTCCAGAGCTCCTGTTCAGCGCCTTACACTGTTTTGCCTCTAGTGAGTTGAGAACTATTGTATAGCTGTTCTGCAGTGAATATCAGGACGCCTTCCCCAGCACTTAGGGCAATGTCTTGGTAATTCTCTCATTTATGCAGCAAGTATTTGTGGACTACCTTCTGTGCACCAGGTTTTTATTCACGCTTTATTCAACAAGGATTATTGAGCTCCTACCAGTGCACACTAGTTCTCAGTACTTAAGTTGGTTCACTCTGGGGGAAACCTGGATTACTCTAAGTGGGTGGTATAGTTTCTTCTTTCTAAAACCCCCGTCTTGCCTTTCACCATAAAGATTAATGAATGGAGGAGCCACTCACCAGTCTGCTCTGTAGTGCCCTCTGATAAGTAGCCCCCATGGAGAATCTGACCAGCAGCTTTTGGATTAAGGGTTCTAGAAGCACTTTTTGCTGTTGGCACTGTGTCTCTGCAGCCTGCTTTCCCAAGGGCAGTGCCAGACTCTTAGGGAAAACGAATCATATTGCTGTTACTCTTCTTGTTAATTGCTTTTGTGGAGACTAGGACAGAACCAACTCATATAGCATGCATTTGAGCCTGCTAGTTTGGAAGATACTAATCTGCAAACCCTTTAATTTGCACAGAAACTCGAGTAGTCTCACCTCTCTTTATAGAGAAGTAATTGAAGAGACCTGTAAAGAGGGTGCTGACACATGTATTAGAATGCTATGAAGTAGAAGCGAATAATTAAAACTAAGCAGCAGTTGTCATAGTAAGAGAACAAAGTAAATTGGGTAATTTAACTGCTTTGTGGGAATTGCTGTTTTTCTGATTTTTCCAGTTAGTTGAAAGGGTACATCTGTAGTGTGAATTAGCTTGGATTTGTGGTTGACTCAGGTGATGATTGAGAGGGAGAGGAACTCATTTTATTGACTATTTCAATAACAGAAAGTTAAAATGCCTCAAATTGCCTTTCTGAAAAGAAAAACCAGAATAGTAAACCTTCAAGATACTTCACAATTTTAAAAAATAATGCAAAACACTAAAAAATCAATAGCTTCTGTATACACGAACAACAGACTCACTGAAAGAGAAATCAGGGAATCAATTCCTTTCATAATAGCATCCCAAAAAATGAAATATCTAGGAATCAATCTAGCAAAGGAGGTGAAAGACCTCTGAAAACTATAGCACTCTGAAAAAGGAGATTGAAGAAGATATCAGAAAATGGAGGCCCGGGGATTTAGCTCAGTGGTTCCAGCGCCTGTCTTGCAAGTGCAAGGACCCAGGTTCGATCCCCGATAACCACATACCATACTGGGTGTGGAGATTCACATCCAGCAGCAATCAGTACCACATACCACAGTGCCGGGTGTGGTGGCTCACGCCTATAATCCCAGCACTTGGGAGGCAGAGGCAGGAGGATTGCTGTGATGTGAGTTGGAGGCTGAGCCAGCCTGAACTACAAAGCGAGACCCTATCTCAAAAAAACCTAAAAAAAAAGAAAATGGAAAGACATTCCTTATTCCTGGGTAGGAAAAACCAGTATTGTCGAAATGACCATACTGTCAGAACTACAATATAGATTCAGTGTAATTGTGATTGAAATCCCAACAGGGTATTTCATAGTTAGAGAAAATCATCCAAAAAATTCATCTGGAATCACAAGAGACCTAGAATTGCAAAAGCAATCCTAGACAACATGATCATGTCAGGGGTGTATCACAATCCCCCTGTACTACAAATCCACTGATACAAACAGCATGGTACTGACAAAGAAACAGACCCAAGAATCAGTGGAACAGACTACAAGATCCAGAAACAACCCCAGACAAGCTAAGCTACCTCATCTTTTACAAGGGAGCCAAGTACCCTCAGTGGAAGAACGATAGCCTCTGTAACACGGTACTAGAAAAACTTGGTTTCATCTTGCCAAAGATTAAAGCTAGATCTATCTTAGGCCAGGGATTTAGCTCAGTGGTTCTGATGTCTACCTTGCAAGCACAAGGTCCCAAGTTCAGTCCCCAGTACCACATACCATAATGCCGGGTGTGGTGACCCACACCCACCAGCAGTCAGTACCACACACCATAATGCCAGGTGTGGTGGCTTACACCTGTAATCCCAGCACTCAGGAGGCAGAGGCAGGAGTATTGCTGAGAGTTGGAGGCTCACCTGGGCTACACAGGGAGCTCAGGGCCAGCCTGAACTACAAAGTGAGACCCTATCTCAAAAAAATATTTTTTTTAAATAAAAGGGTTCGTACTGTAGCTCAGTACGAAGGCCCTGTAGCACTTACTGAACCCAGAGTCTGTGCTCTGAATTACATTCAAAGCCCTTTTTAAAAAATTGTGTTCATTTTGACAGTGTTTTATTAAGGCCTAGGTTGGCTTTGAACTTGTGATCTTCCTGCCTTAGCCTCCTAGAGTGCTGCGATTATAAGCAGTAGCTCCACATCTACCTCTGTAGTCTTTGTGAGAGGGTTAAGGGGAGCTCTTCCTTCCTTCCTTCTTTCCTTCCTCCCTCCCTCCCTCCCTCCCTCCTCTCTCTCTCTCCCCCTCCCTTCCTCTTTACCACCCCCCCTTTAGAACATAATTAGGCAGCCTGGACTACTGTGCCACATCCTCAGCCCCTATTTTTAACAAAAAAGTTCACAGCAATCCTCCTGCCTCTGCCTCTCAGTGCTGGGATTACAGGCGTGAGCCACCACGCCCAGCACTGTGGTTCTGATTGCTGGTGGGTGTAATCTTCATGCCTGGCATTGTTGTATGTGCTTGGGGGGCTGGTATCAAACCTGGGCCCTTGCACTTGCAAGGTAGGCGCTGGAACCACTGATCTAAATCCCCTACCCTAAAAAAAAATTTTTTTTAAACAGGGTCTTGGTAAGTAGCCCAGGCTGGTCTTTTACTCATGGTGATCCTCCTGCCTCAGCCTACTTAGTGCTGGGATTACAGCTGTGCACCACCACATCTAGCTATAGTCTTGTCTTTGTGAGACAGGGTCTTGCTTTTATAGTTCAGGCTGGCCCTGAGCTCACCCTGGAATTCATAGCCTTCCCAGTGCTGGGATTATAGACGTGAGCCACCACCCCCACCACTGTGGTATGTGGTTCTGATTGCTGGTATGCATGAGTCTCCATGCCCAGCACTGTTATATGTGGTTACTGGGAATGAACCCAGGTCCTTGTACTTGCTAGGCAGGTACTGAAACCACTGAGCTAAATCCCCACCCCTGTGACGCATTCTTTCATGACATTTTAATATATTTCTCCTTTTTGGTGGAATTTATCGTACATATGAGTAATCTTGATATGTTAAGAATAATAATACAGGCTGGTGATATAGCTCAGTGACAGAACACATGTGTAGCATGCACAAGGTCCCAGGTTAGAGTCCTGGTACCCCTTCCTTGAAAAAAAAAGAGGAATTATAAAGTGTATTAAGATGTTTCCTCCATGCAGTTTAACGAATACATCCTACTGGTTTCATTTGAAATATGAATGCTAGCTTTTCCCCAGGCCATTTTTTTCTTCAAAATACTAATGATTGCTCTAAATTTTAGATTTATAATTTCCTTGCCTTTCTTTATACTTCTACTATACATATATAAAAATATAAGTAGCTTTTTGTTTTATTCTGTTATTGACCATTTTGTCAGTGGAGTCCTAGGTTTTGAATTCTTTTGTAATTTGTTTTTCTTCTTCCACATCGTGTTTGAAATTCATCCACCTTGATTGTGATGGTTGCAGTTTACTAGTTTTGCTGTGAAGTAGTCTTCCATTGTATGAATGTGCCATGACTGATTATCTGTTAGTGAACATTTGGATTGTTTACCTTTTTTTTTTTTTTTTTTTCTGAGACAGGGTGTAGTTCAGGCGGGCCCTGAGCTCAGTCTCAAACTCACATCACAGAAATCCTCCTGCCTCTGCCTCTCGAGTGCTGGGATTACAGGCATGAGCCACCACACCCGGCACTGTGGTATGTGGTACTAGTTGCTGTTGGGCATGAGTCGCCATACCCAGTATTGTATGTGGTTACTGGGGATCGAACCTGGGCCCTTGCACTTGCAAGACAGGCGCTGGAACCACTGAGCTAAATCCCTGGCCTGATGTTAGTATATTAGACTTTTAAATTTCTTATCCTTTCAGCAAATATTTATGGAGAGTGTAATATGTGCCAGGCACTATGGAAACAGCAGTTAACAAAGCACAAAATCTAAATTTCTTCTCATTAAGTTCTTGTTCTTATAGTTAGATAATTTTCCCTATTTTATGCATATGAAATGATCTAAAATTTTGGATTTAAATTTTTATTTTTCTGATTACTGATGAGACTGAATTTTTTTTTTTTTAGGTTTTTGGAGACAGGGTCTCGCTTTGTGGTTCAGGCTGGCCCTGAGCTCAGCCTCAAACTCACATCACAATAATTCTCCTGCCTCTGCTTCCCGAGTGCTGGGATTACAGGCGTGAGCCACCACACCCGTCACTGTGGTCTGTGGTACTGGGTGCTGCTGGGTGTGAGTCTCCACGCCCAGTATAGTATGTGGTTACCGGGGAATCGAACCCAGGTCCTTGCGCTTGCAAGACAGGCGCTGGAACCACTGAGCTAACTCCCTGGCCCGAGACTGAGTATTTTTAAACCAGGCATACACTTGTAATCCCAGAACCCTAGGAAACTGAGGCAAGGATTGCAACTTTAAATTCATCTTGGGTAGTTTAGTGATTTAGCAAGACTGTGCTTCAAAGTAAAAATTTAAAAAGGGATGGAGATGTAGCTCAGTATAAAAGCACTGGGTTCAGGGCCGGGGATATAGCTCAGTACCACATACCACAGTGCCGGGCGTGGTGGCCCACGCCTGTAATCCCAGCACTTGGGAGGCAGAGGCAGGAGGATTGCTGTGATGTGAGTTTGAGGCTGAGCTCAAGGCCAGCCTCAACTACAAAGCGAGACCCTGTGTCAAAGAAAAAAAATAAAAATAAAAGCACTGGGTTCAGTCCCTAAGTACTAAAAAGAAAGTGAACATTTTTTCATATGTTTAGTTGGAAATTTGTGTTTTTATATTTATATCTTGAGTTCTTTTTAAAATTGAGTTACCACTTTTTTATGGATTAAGAAGAAGGTAAACATTTTTCTTGATTCTAATCAAGATTTGGTTGTATATGTTTTATTTATTTTTTGCACTTTTTTTGTTATATATGTCTTAAATGTATTCTCTTAGTTTATGATTTGCCTTTCTTATGGATTTATTTATTTATTTTTTTTAGTCTCCTGGAGAACATCCATATCCTTGGCTCATATTCTCTGATATTTTCTTTCTCTTCCCCCTACTCTTTCAGATTTGATAATGAGTCTTCTCTGAAAAAAATATACCTTAATAGATGGTAACTTTTTAAGTCCAGGAAGATTAATACTGCTTGTTTTGTTTTTTGAAACCAAATCTTGCTATGTAATTCAAAGTGGCCTTGAATTTACTGTGTAGCCTAGGCTGGCCTCAATAGTGATCGTCCTGCCTCAGCCTCCTGAGTGCTAGCATTACAGGTTTATGTCATTATGCCCAATTTAAGACTGCTTTTTGTTCCAATAAAAAACAAATAATTGGCCTGGTATGGTAGCCCACAATATAAGCTCATCACTGAGGTGCCTGAGGCAGGAGAATCACTGTGAGTCCAAGATCACCCTGGGCAACATACCAAGACCCTGTCTCAAAAAACAACTAGAAAAAACAAATCATTTAAATATTACATGGTACTCCATAAATGTGCACAACTTTATGTTTTCATGGCAGTTTAAAAATAAATTGAGGTCCGGTTATTTAGCTCAGTGGTTCTGGTGTATGCCTGGTAAGTGCAAAGTCTCAAGTTCAATCCCCAGTATCACATATGACAATGCAGGTGTAGTGGTTTGTGAATGTAATCCCAGCACTTGGGAGGCAGAGGCAGGAGAATTCCTGTGAGTTCAAGGCTGGCCTGTCCTACATAGTGAGTTCAGGGCCAGCCTGAACTACAAAGCAAGACCCTGTCTCAAGAAACTAATTAACTAAATAAAATAAAAATAAATTGAAATAAAAGGAAGAAAACCCTTTAAACAAATCAAAACACACACATAGGAAAACAAACAAGAACCTCAGCAAATTCTTTAGCTAAGACCAGATAGTGGATTGTACATTTTTCTGAATCAACTAAGCTTTGATTTCACTTAAAGTTCATTTTGCAAACTAGAGATGGCACAGTGGAGCTATTTTGAGACAGAGTCTTGGGATATAGTTCAGGTTGGCCTTGAACTTGCAGTGATCCACCTACCTCAGCCTCCTGAGTGCTGAGATTACTGATGTAGCACCAGGCACAATTTGTTTGTTGTTTTTTCTTTATTTTATGTTTTTGCTACTAGCGATGAACTCAGGACCTTGGGCTTGTGAGGCAGGCGCATAGGTGCAGCACCACTGAGCTAAATTCCCAGTCCCCCTGTTTGTTTATTTTTATGTCATCTGGCTAGCTTTTTAATGCACTGTGAGGCAGGAAGATCACCACGAGTTCAAGTTTTTTTTTTTTTAGTTTTTTAGTTTTTTGAGACAGGGTCTCACTTTGTTGTTCAGGCTGGTTTTGAACTCAGCCTTGAACTCAGCAGTCCTCCTGCCTCTGCCTCCTGAGTGCTGGGATTACAGGCGTGAGCCACCACTCCTGGCACTGTGGTATGTGGTACTGGTTGCTGCTGGGTGTGAGCCACCACGCCCAGCAT
>PVIR01030098.1:0-20554 GCA_004026965.1 Petromus typicus
GTGAAATAAATAGGGCACAGATAGGTACATATCACATCTTTTCTCTGGTATGAGAAAATAAAGATGTAAATGAGTCCTAGAATTGTATGTTATATATTGTTAAATAGAAAATGCTCAATGTAAAATACGGTGAAGGGGGAAAATGTTGAGATTGTAACAAAAAAGTAAGGAAACAAATTTTATGTATATGGGGGGGCTAAGGGAAAAAAATGAGAATTAAGTTGTGTCTTATACTAGTACAAATCCCCATTATGGAGTGCAATCATGATGTGTATATGTAATGTACCAATAAAGATTAAAAAATTAAAAAAAATAAAGATAGAATGAAAAAAATCAATACCCATTTTAAATAAAGATTAGAAAAATGAAATTAGAAGTTTCTTATTAGGGTTACACAATTATGTAAGTTAAGACTAACCTGATCACATTTAAAAGACTAACTCCAGTACATTATGCTGCTGGGGCTCATGAAATTTTTCAAGAGCATTTTATAAAGAGCTGTTCTCATGCATATCTTGCCTGTAGGAGACATGGAACAGGTTTGACCACCAGAGAATTTGCTGAATACAGTCTCCAGTAGTCGGCGCATACTTACTCACAGGCACTTCTAAAGTAGTCAGATGTTGTCTGTCATATAGGGCTGTCTTGGTTACTATATTTTCTTTATTGCTAAGATAAAATATCCAACAGGGCCAGGGATTTACTCAGTGGTTCTGGTGCCTGTCTTGCAGGCACAAGGGCCAGGGTTCGATTCCCCAGTAACCACATACAGTACTAGGTGTGGAGGTGTGAAGGCTCACACCAAGCAGCAATTAGTACCACATACCACAGTGCCAGGCGTGGTGGCTCACGCCTGTAATCCCAGCACTTGGGAGGCAGAGGCAGCAGGATTGCTGTGATGTGAGTTTGAGGCTGAGCTCAGGGCAAGCCTAAACTACAAAGCGAGACCCTATCTCAAAAAAAAAAAAAAAAAATCTAACAACAAAAGCTACAAGGGGAAAGGTTTATTTAGCTTACAGTTTGTAGAGGTTTTAGTCTATACTCAGCTGGTTCCAAGCAGAGTGACATAGCAGGCAGAGGGTAACACAAGCAAGAAGGAACCTTCACAGCATCTTTTATCTTACCAGCCTACTTAGTGTAGGTTGCACTCAAACTCTCCTCATGGTGCCCTTCAGTGTGTCATTGCACAACAGATCAATTCCAGCATCACATACTCTAGATCCAGCCCCCCTGAAATAGCCGCACTTATAACTTCAGGAAGCTTTGGGAGGCCATCTAAACACAAGCTACGACAAGGGCTATCGTAGCTAACCTTTTCACACTGACCTACTTGGTCTAACACTATAAGACTTTAACCCTCAGAGTGAAGAAATGAAATAAGTTGTAGCCCCACTAGCAGAAGCCAACTACTGGGAGTGGATTTGTGGATAGAATCGAGCTTTGTCTAAACGTGATGCAAGATGGGATCCTGTGGTAGGCGATGGAAAGGAGCCCATGATAAAGGAGAAGGTGTTTAGACTAAGAAGGTCACTGGAGACCATGACCTTTCATGCACTTATCACCAAGGAGTAAGGCATATGGTGACCAAGAGAAAAAGGGAGTGCCAGATGGGACAATTCACGGAAGACCTGTTTACCTTCTTAGTACAACAAGGAGGAACTATGGTACATCTTGCTTTTCTCTGTGCCTCTGCATTTTGATTGGCTTGTTTTTTGTTTTTTTTTAAATGCTGTTATCAAGAAAGATCAGTAGTAGCTAAAAAGTGAGATGATGGAGCATTCGATACAATGTTATTTGGTCATATGTTATTTCTACATGGACACATACCAACAACTTTCTTATCTGTACTTTAATGTAACTTATACTATGGATTTTAAGAATATTGTATTCATTGGGAAAAGTTTAAAACTACATAATTATGTATTTAAAAAAAATTTAGATGAAATTAAAATTTTACACCTATTATCTACGTTGAAAATAACAACAACAACAAAAAGAAACCAAAGGATTAAGAATTAATTTGAGTTGTTTTTCTTTTGGTGAGTAGGTACTTTCTCTAATTCCTAGAAAACTATAGTAAATATGCTTATGAGTTAAAACTGAAAAATGGATATTAACATTATCTCTGCCTCCCAAATCATTAGTAGAAATGATTATACTCTAGACTATAAGATGTTTCATTTTTAATATTTTCTTAGATATTTATATTAAATTAAAGCCTTATACCTATAGTTTTAAAAATAATATTTCTAAATATTTAAGTACGATTTTGACACTTCGCTGTCTTTTTTGTATGCCTAATACTATTTCATGCTATTAAAATGAAAGTATTCTCTGCTTTCCTCTAAAATTGTGGGTAATTTTCACATAGGCCTTACCAAAATTTAATTTTCTTTATTACTAAAACAAAACACACATACCTAAAATAAAGTACATAGCTCCTCAGAGAGAAGTTAGATTTAAAGAAGAATTTCTGTAAGTTATTGTATGCTCTTCTTACAAAAACCACTTCATGCCTGGCTCATAAACATAAGGTCCTGAGTTCAATCCCTAGTACCAGGGAAAAGAAAAAGCATTTCAAAGTGCTGAAAATTCCTTCTTTTCCTTATAAATTTATCTTCATGTATGAGTTTATTTAACTTTTACACCCTTCAAGACTTAAATTTCTTAAATAAAAAGGTCTTATGAATGATGAGTCTACTTTGTCCTTTGCAGTAGCTGTTTATCA
Source organism: Petromus typicus (assembly GCA_004026965.1). Classification (NCBI taxonomy): domain Eukaryota; kingdom Metazoa; phylum Chordata; class Mammalia; order Rodentia; family Petromuridae; genus Petromus; species Petromus typicus. Next base: position 2,729 of record PVIR01030098.1, read on the forward strand.
TATTTTGTGCTCACTATGGCACTACAGGACATCAGCATCAGGCGGCTCAACTGGACCCTAAGCGAGTCTCAGATACTCTTTTTGAATGGCTGGAACATCTCAAATGCTGCCCATATGACACTTGTTGTGCTCCCAGCGCTGGGAAAAACAGGTGTGCAGGAAATCTGTTCACACAACATGTAAGAATTCAGGAGAGGAGGAGATGAGGTCAGCCTGAGGGAAGTGGCAGGCACTTTTGTGGCTGAGTGTGTGGCCTTCATGTTGGATTGGTTCTCTCTTGGCTCTGTTTTTCATTCTCTGGCATGGACTTACATGAGAAATAAATGGTTACTTTTCAACATGTTGGGTTTTCATGGAAGAAAAAAATGAAACTCTTTGTTAATCTTCTATGTTACTAAAAATGTTTAATTAAAATTAAATTTTTAAAAGATGTCTATTGAAAATTCTTTCTCTTAAACATTTATTCATGTGTGAAATGTATTAATATACTTTTATTAAAATAAGTGGTTTTGTATAATCTAAGTGTCCACCACTGGCATAGTTTCAGAGGTATATGGTACACGTGTTTTGTTTTGACACATGCTTTTGCAATATAGTTCAGGCTGGTCTTGAACTTACTTTGTATCCCAGGGTGGCTTGAAACTCTTGGTGATTCTCCTGCCTCAGCCTCCCGAGGGCTGGGATTACAGGCATGTGCCACAATGCCCAGGCCAATCATCTTTTGCCCTGTTTTCTATGGCAAACACTGAGAATGAATTTTTTTAAAATTGTGTCTCAGTTCTTTTTCCATAGGAAAACTTTTCTATTTTCATTAATAAATAAGTGGGGTACATCTGGGTCCTGTGATTTGCACCATGTAAGAACCAAGGCCTTAACAGAACAGTGTAACTTGGTTTCATGATTGTTACAAGCCAGTCCTTACCAGAATGATCTTGGAGCATCGATCAGCCATTCTACCAGTGCATGTAGCCAAAGGATGGGACTAGCTGCTAAATCGTGAGTTGTGTATTTTTTTGAGACAGAATATTGCTTTATAGTTCAGACTGACCTTGAATTCACTGTGTAGTTACACAGTCCAGGCTGCCCTCATACTCCTGGAAATTCTCCTGCCTCAGCCACCCAACAGTTGAAATTACAGGTGTGTATTGTTAGCCCCAGTATAAAGGGGTACCTTGTTTAGGCTAATCTCAGAAGCACTTTCCACAGATAATCCCATATAAAATGACTAGAGAACACAAAGCAATAAAATAAATATCTTCACAATGATACAGAGTTTGCTATTCTATTTTTCAAATTGCAGCTGTTAAATTTACCAATGGAATAATTGTTAATCCATTATAAAAATATCCAAACTCACATAAATAGGATCTTTGTATCTTTCCTATTAAGGTACCAGCTATGTTGTTTTCTCTTAAGATACTTCTTTGCTTTGGGCTGAAATGTGCCCTAATTCATTCATGTAGGGGCCACTATGTGAAGCTTTTATTGCATAATTTCTCAGATTCCTATTTATGCCACTGTGTATTACAAATCTACCAGAGGGACCACAGAGCTAGACTTTCACAAGCTTATTTAACCACAGAACCATTTGTGACCTTGCATTTTCATGCACTAGTGTTCTAGGAGATATGATTTGAAAAGTTCATGTGCACATTGTTAACATGGACCACATATACAGTAATGGGGAGGTGTTAATGAGATAAAAGGAACTGCTCAAAGAAGAAGGAATTGTTCTTTTTACTGTTCACTTCACAGCTGTGTGTTTGGGGTGAGGGCACACAAGTGGACAACAGCTCTTCTGTGTGCCCACAGACAGGTGCTTTTCAAACCCATCTCCGCAGTCTTCCCGGTTAAAATCAAACAGATCCTTCTTCTGCTTTGTTAACAATCCCCAATTATTCTTCAAAAATCAGATACACCAGTGCTCCCAATGACAATGTCCCCTATGTGTATTATTACATCATGACATAGACTGTAGGGCAAGTTCGTTTTTCTGTAACTAGTCCCTTTTATTAAACTTTGAGCTACTTTAAAGTCAAAAATTATTTTAACATTTTTATATCCCCAAAGACAGTGCCTGACAGGAGTAGTTCTCGATAATGACTGTGCAATTGGAAAGTCACTCCCGTGAGTACACGTGCTTCTCGGCAAGTCATTTCAGCCCCTCATTGAAACTAAAAGGCCAACTAAAGACCAACTTAGTTGGTCAACATATCTTGTAGTATGATATCAAAATTTTTTAAGCATCTAAAACCAAACATGGGGAACAATGTGATCACTTGTATGCTGAAAAAAATTAAAAATCTATTTATGTATTTTTATGATTAAAAATTATAATCCTTATGGATACACAATAAAAATCACTGTCAGACACACAGTACATATTATGCAAGGTTGTCAAGGCAATTTTTACAAAAGAGAGGAAGTGTTAGAATATATAGGTATAGAAGTGAGCTCTCATTTTTTCCCTTTTTAATATCTTTGGCTTAAGTAAAGTTATAATTATTATTACTGGTTTTAAACTAAATAAATGTCACAACATTTGTGTCATTTAACACATTAAAAAAAAAACCAGAGTTTGAAGATAAAGCAAAAAGAAAATAGTAGAAACAGGAATGAATAAGGAAATTAGCTGATTTTCTTTCAACTCCTAGTCTAAATCTTCAGCCAATTGATAAAGGAGACATGTTTAAGTTCTAACTAAAGGAAAAAATCATACCTTTTTAAATGTATCAAAAAATTTCAAATTGCAAACTCTTACAAATATAACTAGCTGGGTTTTAATTAAGAATGATGCAAAGATATGGAAGCATCTAAGGTATGAAAACTACAGCTCATTCCAGCATATTCTAACCTACCATTAACATTTCTATTTCTTCCCAGGTATGGAAAAATAACACATCTACATAATATGTAATTATATATAAAGTGGTGGGCATGCTCATGCTTTTTTTTTCTTTTAAGTGAGTACATCAGAAGAAAAGTTTGCAGTTTACAACTTCAATGGTGCCAAGTCTTTCACTGGCAATTAAAAGTGCCAGTAACCACGAAATGCATTTAAACAGAATTTTATCTTCATTGTCACAAACTTACAACACGGAAATGCCATATGACATATGGTATTCTTCATAAATAGGAGCAAAGAGCAGGTGATGAAATAACCATCAGACTTATGAGAAATAATCCTTTGACCTCCAACAACAAATTTCTCATCAGTTATCTTTGTGGGGATATTCAAATACAATGCACATTCTAATAAGTAAATCCAGCTATAAACATGGAAAGTCCCTAAAGCACTAGGCTGATGACCCAAAATAGTTCACCAAAGTTACATGACTAACAATGTTATTACAAAATGGTGAAGGGGGAAAAATGAAGAGATTGTAACAAAAAAGTAAGGAAACAAATTTTATGTATATGGGGGGGGTAGTAGGGTGGGTAGGGCTATGGGAAAAATGAGAATTAAGTTGTGTCTTATACTGGTACAAATCCCCATTATGGAGTGCAATTATGATGCATATATGTAATGTACCAATAAAGATTAAAAAATTTTTTAAAATACTACTTTAATGCAAAGACACTGAATTGACAGTTCTAAATAATGCTTTGCCACAGCCAGTTGCACGGATCCTAACTATACAGAAATTTAAGAATGGAATATGAGTTGGGAAAAGGGAGTGTCTGGAACTCATCACAGATTTGTTTTTTATTGTCTCTGGCCAGGAAAGCTCCATTGTCCTTCCTTAGAGTAACTTTCTTAAATCATAAAACAAGGTTAAATGTACTCATCTCATAGACTTTAGTGGGTGCTTTTAATTTAACTATCAGTACCACTACAGAATTAAAATATATCATCTATATTTCAGTGAATCAATCAAATGTAAACTCACAATGTGAATACTGAGCCAAAATTTCACAGTGTTAATTTTTAATTCATATGAGAAATTTTATCATATATTCTATGAATTTGAGACAACTAATTGAATTATACATAAAAGTACTCAAAACTATCTCCATGCTTTCTTGGATAGGTACAATTCCACAACAATGACTGTATTATAATTACCAACTCCTCAGAAAAGATTTAACTTATTCACATTATACATATGATTAATGCTAATACCTAACACTTGGTGTCTAGTTTTGTGCATGATACTCCTCCATGTACCCAATGAAGTATTTATATATTTAACCTTTTACAAGATGAAAGTTTATTATCCTTAGTTTTCAGATGAGGAAAATGGCCTGGAGAAATCAAGAGAGATCTACAATTCTAAGACTGAGGAGTACACCTCTCATTTGAACCAGTTACTGCTGTAAGCTGTTGTCTCAGGAAAAGGCTGCTGCTCCCTGCCCTCTGAGAACTTAACATGCAGAGACAGGAGGTTTTCTTGTACATACATAAATGCACGGGAAGTGTCACAGAATTTAAACATGACAGTGGAACTATGAGGCAAATAGGGGCTAGGATATTCTTTGGGGCCAAGATTAAGCAAAATAGAGATTCAACTCTGAAGAGGGAATATGTAACTGGGGCATCAGACTGGAGTTGGTGGGCTCTGCTGATCTTGAACTCGCTTCCTTCTTTGAGGCCCTGGAGCTGCCCTTCTTCGGGAAACACACTTCTCTCTCTATGCCTCACAGCCATGCTGTTTCTTCCCACAGAACACTTCAGATGTCAACTGCCATTTTACCTTCTTAGGGAACTTTCCCTCCTCTCTTCTGAGGATAGAGCATGATCCATAGTCACATGTTCATTATACTCTGTAATTTTCCTTGCTACACTTATGCGTTATGGTCCTTTTTAATGTATTCTTTGGTTTATATGTCTAGCATCCAGTAGGATGCTACCGTTCTGTTCTGTTCTTCTGTTCTGAATGAACAGAAGAAGCAATTCCAAGGCCTGGCCATTGTTAGGCATAAGGAACACCAGACTGGTCCAGAGACCTCTGATGATGGAGGAGACCATGACCACAACACTGACACACCGAGGACTCAGGGACGGGATCAGCTTTTCTCACAAGTCTCCCTTGAAGCGTCTCTGAGTACAGAGTCCCAACTCTCACACACTAGGACTTCTCTCTCTCTCCCCTCTTTTTCTCTCAAGCTTCCCTGAAGCACAGACAAACAAATGAAAGCAACAGAGAGCAGGATAACAAAGTGGTTTGGAGCACGGAGTACCTGGGCTTTAATTCTGGCTCTGACCAATCTCTCTCTGCTTCAGTTTTCACTTCTGTAACATGGGCACCCAAAAATAACACATTGATAATGGTGTTATAGGGAATGACATGAAATGAGAGGAGAAGAAAGGAGTATTTTCCCACAAAGAAGGGTGTCTGGCACCAATAATGCATTAAAAATACATTTTTTCATTCATTCGAGAATAAATGGGATGCTTCTCTCTGGGATGAAAGCTTTCTACCTCACTTTCAGATGGTCTTTGGAACCAACGCTCTTCATGAACTTTCAAAGAAACTGGTTTCTTGGAGTCTCAATATTTAAGCATGTTTCTATATATCATTTAAATATATAGAAAAAGGAACCTGATTGGCAGAGGGGAGGGAGCTATGCAAGTGGCTTTGTGGTGAGAGCCAATGGTGACACACCGGACTGCACCCTGTGCAGCATCACATTAGGATGCTGTGAGACCAGTGGACAGCCATTGTTTGGGGGTGAAATTAATGTTTTCTTTCTCTTTTCCCATTAGAACATTCCTTAAGGGGTCAGCATTTCCATTCAGAGCCCACATGCATCAACACTGACCCAAAGTCAGTGCATTCTCTACCACAAATACACAAAAATGGAGTACAGAGATTGTACTTTTTAAAATAACAGCTTTGTTAATATACAACTCACACATAATGTTGTCTTTCAGTTATCAAAAAGTGTCTCTATTTAAAATGTGTATTTGGGGGTTTGAATATATTCCGACTATGCACGTGTCTTATTTTTAGCAGTTCCTCTAAATCTTCATTGTCACTCTTGTTTTACAACCCCACCTACTCCCTCCCTGATACAATCACATTAATCTACTTTCTGCTCCTATTGATTTCCCCCACTTTGGACATTTTATATAATTTATTCTTACTACTATATTTATTGTTTACCCTTTATGGAAACACTAAGTGGCGTCACAGGATTAACCAAAAGAAATAACAGAAACAAGGAAAAATATTTCAATAGAAAAGTTTCTGGCCATTGAACATAGCTACAAACAGCTCCCCAGTTCTGTTTGTGTATTCAGAAATGGAAGACGCTATCATCCATCACCACAAATTCTTTTGTTTTTATCTTATACATGATTTTAAATGTTTGACGTCTCACACAATATTTTTCATCTAGTTTATCTTTGATTCTGGTAATATGAATTGAGCCATGGAATGTTATGGCAGATACTATGCTTTCTTAAACAATCTTATTAAAGAAGAAAATAATCTGTATTGTTCCCATTTTAAAGGTGAGGTGATTGAAATTCAGAGAATTAAGGTGAATTGCCCACAACCACACAACTCATATATGAACAAAGTAAAAATTGAGTTTAGGTCTTTGTATTCTGCTGTGTGCTCTCTCCAACACTTTTCACTCTCAACCATATTACTTCCATTAAAAAGAGTGCAGGAGTTAATTCCATAAAAACGATTTTTCCTACTCTAAAACCACTTTCTTCAATTACTTAGGATTATAGTAAAATACTTCTACATGCAATGAAACTGCTTCACCACAACCGATACGGTAGGTCTGAGAATTCCTCTCTCTTGGTTTGCTGCCCACCCTGCAGTCCCCAGTGCAGAAGGGCTTAGTTTCTGAGCTCTAGAATTTATCATTCTCCTCATTCACGTCTCAATAAACAATACTCTCTCCCGGATGTTAAATCCCAGTGGGCTGGTTGCAAACTAAAAACACACTAATAACATAAGACAAGATAAAGTGTGATCGTTTTACACAAAGAATCGCAGGATAGAAATTCAGTACGGGGGGGAGCAGAAGTACCAAGGGGGAAGCAGCGGCGATGACAAGGTTGGCCTCCGTCAGAAGCAGCGGCGGCAGAGCAGCCGAGGAGCAGGAGTGTCTAATTGCCTTACCAGTCATCGCGGTGTCTTGCTGTGTTTGAACAGTGCGTTTGCCGTATTGTGCGCGCTCCTAGCTCTTACGTGCCTGGAAGACACTGACATTTCCAGGAGGTACAGACGTTTAACCCGGGGCAGGAATCATCTTGTGCAGTAAACAGGGCTGCCTACGTGCACGATAGATTTCCAGAGTCCGCGGGCGCACGTCTTCTCTGGGTGGAAACAGGGCCGGGCCAACCAGGACAACATCGATGAATTAGCCGGGTTGGTCTCGGTAGAGTAACCCGATAGACTCCAACAGGGAAAGGTGCCGCTGAGGCTGAGAAACCTGAATGATCATAGTAATGGGACTTTCTCCAAGACAGTCGGTGAAAAATTCAAGTGGTCCTGTCTGCTAGTAATATCCGGGGCACTACCTCATCCATTTAATTAACCCCCAGAGAGCTTGCCAAGGAACTGCTCTGATTACGAAATAATGGGTCCATCAGGCACAATTAGTACCCAAGTGAAACATGGCAGTTTGCATGAGAACGATTGAAGTAAACAATTCCAGCCTCTGAAAGGGGCTAGCTTCCTAATTAACCCTTAGAGGGCTAATCTGTTTGCCTGAACAAAACCTAAACTGATGCCTTTGCCAGTTGGCATGTTGGGGAAATGATTTTTGCATCAGGTCTTAATAGGCATGGCACTGGCAAGTGGAAATGATGAATCCCTGAAGAATTATGCCACAGAACACCTTGGAAACACACAGGGTTTCATGAATGCATGAAATATGCGAAAGCATTAAAAGATGATGGACTCTCTTAGAAACTCAGTGCAGAATTTCTGCACCTGCTCCTAGAGAACCAGATATGCTTGCTTCTCTCTGAGTTCTCTGAAGAATCGGCCATGATCCCATTCGGATCTGATGCACAGCCCAAACTTTTGGTGGGATTTGCTTGGGGTGCTTTGAAAACTTGGTTTCTTCTGGTGTCCAGTAAAAAATAAAATAACCACCGTCTCAAGATTTATTTTCATAAGTACATTTTCTTTGTATTCTGATGAGCTTTGTGTTTCACTCACTGTTATACCCCGAGCCTCCAGAAAAATGTCTGCTACACATCAAGTTCTCTAAGTAATTCTTCAATAGATCTGTGAGTGACTTAAAAGTCCACTATGAATGTGAGGGCAGAAACAGCAGTTATCAAAAAGTGCATGTTTAACAGGTAGGTGGTAAGAGGGCAATCACTTACACTGGATAAACTGGTTAGATCTTTATCTTTTTGACTGCTTAAAACATGTACTTTAGATGGTAATAAAATACATCTTTATTATTTGTAAGAATGTTTATCTTCTGTAAGTCTAAAATAGGTTAAATTATGGTTACTAAGTAGGTGACAGAATATTCAAGAAGACAGAGTCAGCTGTGATAACATTGGTAAAACATAGATAGTGTTCTCATCAGTAAGCAGTTTGCTACTGCCTACCATTATCTTCACATAAAGGTTTCATAATTGTTATTGGTGATGATGATAAAATTGTGGCAGCAGCTCAGTGTATCATAAGGACAGAAAATGAGTTTGATTCAGTTGTATGTATGTACATGCATTCAGAACCAAACAGGTAACATTCATCATAGACACTTTAATATACCGCAAAAAAATATGGAGCTAAAGGGGTTTTTTTGTAGCTCCTTCTCCATATCTTGCAAAAAAGGCACAACAGTGTGACTTGTTCAAAGCCCTGAAGTCCTCAGCGTGGCATAGCCAGTAGCTTCTTTCCTTCATTTAGCCAACCTTGAAGTCAAAAAACCATTCATTGTGAACCACAGGAAAGCCTGATTTTTCTCTATGATTTTAATTTTTTGATCAGTGGTTAGAAGTCATATAATATATTTGTAATCAACAGAAGAGTATGAAGTTTGGAAAATATCAGTGGTTGGTTTTCTTTTATACAGGCAAGGAAACACTTAGGTCCTGGTTTGATTTGCCTGCTTGGCATGATTATTTAAACCCATGCTCCGGGGAAACGCCACAGCAATCACAGTAGGAGGCTGCGATCTCACACTTAGAGGAAAGTCTTTCTCAGCTGGGTTCCTTGTGCTCCTGAAATTGTATCATGACCTCAGCCCCTTTGGGCTTCCTTGATGGAAATCTTAGCTAGGAGAACAGGAACACTCATGAGACATGAACCCTGTCCCCTTCCACACCAGGCTCAAGAGTCCTGGATTTTGTCTTCCCTTATTAAAATGATATCAAATGATAAAACTGAAGAAGGAAATGTATTATCACTTCAGGAAGAAATACCTTCTTTTCTTCACCCAAGACTGACTTATGATCTTTAAAAGGCAGAAGGGTCTCTAAGAAGCCTATCTGTTCTCTGAATGCCCAATTTTCTCTAAATCCCCGGGAGTCAGGCTATGCTGTCAATATAATCTAGGCAATAATGTGTTATTCATGTTCTTGGAGGTCATCAATGTCTTTGTTGTTATTCTTACTATTCTGCAGAATACTGGTTCTTAGTGAAGTGATTTCTTCTTAACTTCTGCCATGTGCCTCCTTACAGGCTATATTCAAAAGCCTGCTTTAAAATTCCACACCTAGTCATCATCCTTTCTCCAGAGATTTGAATAAAATCTATGCTACTTTAATCATCTTGTTATTTGTTTAATAGGTCTTCACTGCAGATGTGGAACATGAACGTCAATACTTTTATGCCAGTGTTCAAGGTGTTTAAATTTCAAAATATGCATAATCACACATTTTTGGATATTTACAAGCACAAAGGATCTTTTTATAACAAGTATTTTTTAAAATCTTTGATGATTAAATATCAACAATATGAATGTTCTGTTACTCTTAATTAACAAGGGACCCATTAAAAATTAACAAGGGGCCTGATGTTAAATTGCATCTTGAAAATAATTGCAATAGGAATATTACACTTACCAAAACATATTACTGAAACCTAAATTAAAATTTAAAATTCATAAAATCTGATATGTTCCTTACAGGACTTAATGTGATTAGGTAAACTGAGTATGACTGAAAATAAAAACTATTGCATTTGACAATCAGAAAGCTCCAGTCTTTGCTATGATGGAAAAAGTTCCATATATGGAGTTACTGAACCTGTGCTGGGCACCTACTTAGCAGTGGCTTTGACAGTCTGCGCAGCTCTGGAACACCGACCTTATCTCTGTGGGAATACTTCCTTTCCTAAAAACATGGCTTACTAGCTTCTGCATCAATAAAATATCAATACCTTCAATAAATTCCAGGATGCTTAAGGTTTCCAGGTCACAAACAAATCTTGGATAAGGAAATTAATTTTCAGAAATAAAGGATCCAGTGCAGACTATGAGTCCTTTATGGCAGGCGACCACTTAGAAAACCTGACATTTCATTGACATATAATAATTTGCAAACTACCAATACATAAATTTAAGTTGATCACAATGCTCCTGGGAGACAGCTATGTTGAGCACTTTAATGTTTATAGGAAAGGCAATAGAGGATCATAAAGTCTATAGCCACAGGCACCAACTAAATGATAGTGCCTTCAAATACAGTTTAATTCTTTCCATTCAGTCTTGAATGTAGATGTGAAGCTGATCTTAGGAAACACGCTCAACATTTTTTTCTCATTCTGCCTTTCATTCTAGCCTGTAGTTTTACCCCATTGTCCTCTTGTCTGTTCCTGTGGCTGGGGACTGAACTCAGGACCTGCACATATGGGGCTCACTCCCCACTGATCTCTACTCAGCCGTCTTGCATCATGACACTTTTAAATGCCGATTAGCTCTCTGGAATGACTGAAGGCTCCTGTCCACACTAGAGCTGTTGATCTGCTCTTCATTGGTTCCCAAAGTTTCACAGATCTTGTAGATTCATGTAATTTTCTATTCATCAGGCATGCTGTTTTAGTCCTCTAAGGCTGGCATAATAAAATACCATTGCCTAGGCAGCTTACATAACATACTTATTTCTTAGCATTCAGGAGCACAAGAAAATGTAAGAACAAAGAACTGGAAATGAATATTTCATTGTTAGGTGTCTTATCTTGGCCTATGCAAACCATTATCCTTCTGTGTGCATACATCACCTATCAGGGTATATAAGGGAGCGAAAGTGGACCTTCTATCTCTTGTTATAATGTTGAGATGGGTGAAATGATATAAATACAGGGAAAAGGTTGAACAGTCCAATAAACTGTCAGTATTACAGGGACTAGACAAGTTACTGGCCAATGAGTTAGGAGTAGATAACTCTAAGCATAGACATACCAGGAATGGCCCCCTGAAGGAGTGTGGAGGGAATCTCGAAGTATGTCTAAGGGTGAGCTATTGTGAGAAGAGGAACTTGGCTAATGCTTTCAACCCAAAAAACAGACAGAAGTATTCTTGCAGTAGACATGAGATATCAGCAAATTCTTGTTTTCTTATATTTATTTCAGCAGCACTTAGACTAGTGAATGTTGCTGTATTTAACCCATGGCTCAAGTATTGATATTCTTTCTGCTCCAAAGTGGAATTTTAGCTCTCAGCATTTCCAGCCCTTCAATTTCACCATATTTTCTGGCCAGAGACTATATTCTCTGCATATTAAAGAGCATATTGAAGTAGTAGCAGTATTTAGTGCCCAGGAAACCTAATGTCAAGTTTATGCAGCGGACAGAGAGATCCAAGTCAGGAGGTTATATATCCCACTACTATAGTGTGCTTGCGTTCCCAGGGGAATCCCATCTGCTGAGATTCCTAGTAAAGGCAGCTGAATAGCGTAACCACTAGATGGTCATATAAAAATGGGAGTTTTTCTAGTAATTGGTGGTGCATGTGGTAGTGCCCTGCACTACAAGGAGATGCAGGAGGGACAGGGGAGTGGGTGAAGCCAGCTATACATAGTACACAGATGACTGAAGCAGGGTGGTACAGCATACTTCAGAAGAACAAGTTAACATTGTAACTCTATCCTCTCAAGTGACAGAGTACTCTGACACTCAGACCACTGGAATCTACAGAAATGCTCCAAATTCCTCCAACTAAATTAAGCTTTTTACTACAAGTCATTTTATGAGCATAACTGAATATATCTTTCATTCCCCCTGATTCCATCCATGAATGAATCTATTAGAAATTGAGTCATGATGAAGAAGAAATTTTTCCTAAAATTCACTGAGATTATTTGCCTTAGATATGGTTGCAACAAATTAAGTTTCCTTTTCCTCTTCCATCTTCTTGACTAGGAATTTTATCCGAATTTAAAACTTAAACAGCCATATGATCTATGCCCAAAGATCAAGAAACAAACATCACCAACTCTCTCTCACTCACAAATACACTCACACACAATCATTTACATAATTTAACTGTCAGAAATTATTATTTTTAATCCAAATATGGCTTATCCATCTACATATACAAATACAAGGAAGTGGCACTGACATAAGAGCTAATTATGTAAGTCCCAATCTAGTTCTACTTTAGTTTATATAAAATGAAAATAATTTGCAAGCTTTAGATATAAGAAAATAAATTATGACCAACCTTATAACTTGTCTTTATGTAATTACTGCTGTATGCCCATGGACCAGAAAGAATATCTCTGAAATATATCAGAGAAGTAAAGGAGATTTTCATGTTCCCCTACCACTTTTTACTGTGTCCTGAGGTATTTCTTGTGATAGAATTTTTTTGACTTTCAACAGGTTACCTTCAGCAAATGTGAAGGAAAGCCCATTAGCTTGTTCATGTTCAAATTCAGGTGACAAAACTCATAGACAACACTGCAACCAACTCAGTTACAGTTCTTAAAGTGAGTGTGAAATGTATCATATGGAATCCAACAAGACTGATGCTGCCCTGTATTTGATTATAAGGGACCTTTAGAAATTTGGAAGGCAAACATCCCTGCTTCCTGATGCTGTGAGGTTGGGCAGTACATTGCCCTTGGATTATTAATTTCAAGTGATGGCTGTAAGCTCTCAACAACTTTTGCTAGTCAAGTTTTCAATCACATTTACGATGTTCATACATTAACTAAAATAGGGTATATGCTTTCATTTCTATCTATGTCCCCTTAATATAGATAGAAACTGCAACAAAGCTATGTTTGTACTTCTCAAATGTCAGTACTTTTTCAAACTTTCTGCTACTCTTAGTACCTATTCAAGTTTTCCTATTGATCATCACATTGGTTAAGTAGATCTTTTTAGTGTTTCTGAAAATTTTTATGTCCTGGCTTTTCCTGTAGAGACTTTTAAATTTACACAGTTATAATCACTCATGCTAACTGTTACCACATTCTTATTTGTAGCAAGAGCCCTTAAATATCACTTGATAGGCATTTTACTTATTGGATTGGATGGATGAGGAAATGAAACACCAAAAATATTGTGCACCTTGCACTAAATTAGCCATTAAATAAGTGACAGAAACTGAATGTCCACCCAGAGCCATCTGATTCTAAGGTTTTACTATTTTTCTGTGCTTAGTTTTCTTCATTTTGATAAGTACAGAGATATGAAAATACAGATTACATTTATATTTACCATTTATGTTTATTATCCCAGAGTGAAAGCTAAAGTAGTCATAGACCATTAATAAGATGATTACATGACTTGGAATCATGTAGATATCAATGTATTGCATCCTGTTATATGCTGGACAATCTTTTAGAAAAAGGTGCATACAGCCTAGGAGTGTAGCTCAATGGTGCCATGCCTGCCTGGAAAGTGCAAGGTTCTGAGTTCGATCTGTGTTACAAACAACCTGGGCTCGGGATTTAGTTCTGGCATCTGCCTTGCAAGTGCAAGGACCAGTGTTTGATCCTTAGTAACCACATACAACAATACTAGGAGTGAAGACTCACACCTACCAGCAATCAGTACCACATTCCACAATGTGGATGTGACAGTTCACACATGTAATCCCAGCACTTCAGAGGCAGACAGGAAGAATGCTAAGCTTGAGGCTCACTTGGGCTACATAGTGAATTCAGGACCAGCCTGAACTACAGAGTGAGACTCTGTCTCAAAACAAAACCAAAACCAAATAAAAACCAAACAACTGGATTTATTCAAGTCCACATTGTGACAGAACCAAATCCAATCTTCATCCTCTTCTTATATGTATGTACTTAATTACAAATTCCCTCTCTCCAAGTAACCTAGCATCGAGCATGATTTATTCTAGATAAGTAATAACAGTGATTCTTATTTTCCTATGTGTGTGTTTTCTGGGAAGAGGACTTGCAATAGTAATGTTGACATGACATCTTGCATACAACATGAGGAGAGTCTGGAAATTCTGCTTCTGTGTTGTGTATTCTGAGACCCCTCTTCTCTAAGAGGACAGCTTTAGGCACATCTCTCTCTTCAGGAATTTTCTTAAGAAGTGGGTTCTCCATCTTTGAGACTCAACAGAAACCAGAATTTCAAAATCCCTACCACATAGCTTTAGTTGGAAAGCTCAGTATAGAAACAAAACTTCACAAAATACTTCACCTACAGTACATCTGTTAGTTTTAGTGCCATTTCTTTAGCATATGCCTTTGCAATAGGACTTCAAATTATTTTATTTTCTATCTTGAGATTTTAAGAAATAATTACTTTGTAAATGCAGCAGAAACTTGGGGGGAAGTTTAACTAGGAAATAAGGAACAGAGCAAATATCTTTTGTTCATCTCACCAGTATAAAATATCCAAGTCTTGCTATGACAATAATATCAAAGGGCTAGGGATTCTTCTTATTTTCAGTGTATCCCTGGCAAGGGTAACTTACAGAGAAAAACAAACAAATAAACTAACTAACTAACTAACTAACTAACTAACTGACTAACAAACACACACACAGGACCAGAGACACGACCAGTACTCACGGCATTCTTAGACACAGGAATCCCACGTGCTTCTCTGCTCCAGTTTTCTACTGTTCGTGTCTTCTGCTCTCTAGTAGTTGAGGCCAGCTTGCTATTCATTTAAAGCTTTTCTGGTCTTGGCTTGACTTCTTACTTCATGTCTACCTAAGGACTCAGGGCATCTTCCCTGGCTGCACCTAGACCTCAGGAGACACCAAGTAGGTAGTACATCCACAAGACCGCTGCACCCTTTGATACTATTCCTGAGCACCCATGAGGTCTTTCGTAGGTCTACAGCATTTGATGGAGAAGAACAATGCAAAGTCCAGTTCTTCTCCCTGGTTATAATCAAGGACCCCCACATTAGCTAGACTCCTTTAAACTTAATCTCTCAGATAATATTTCCTTCTGTCTTACCTGGAGATTGCAAATAACTTGCTTGATCAGCTCTACATAGGAATATTATGAGTTTAACATATATATAGGAGCTCCATAAACTGAAAAGGGTCCCACACATAGTTGAAACAAAAAACAAAAAACAAAAAACAAAAAACAAAACAAAACAAAAGTTCTTTTTGGTTAGCTCTCTGCTGCCCTCTCCTGGTTCCCAGGTTCCATAAGTACAATTTAATAATGGGAATTAACTGAGTCAGCCTCAGAGACTAGACCGTTGATATCTCCCATAAATTAGTTAAGGTTATCTTAAAGTCTATTTACATGTAGAGTCTCTTCTGGATCATTTTTATACCCTGCTTTTCTAATCGGAGTTTTTCAATTGTTCTATTTTTTAAAATTGAATCCTTTATTGGTATATTTTACATACAAATCACAACAGGACTCAACATTGGGAATTTGTACCACTATATGACAAGAGTTAATTCTCATTTTTACCTATTCCCCTACCCACCCTATAACCCCCCATCTCTATATACATATGTTTTCTTTCTTTAACAACATATTTTTTCTCTCCCCTCATTACGTACCTTTACTCTTTTACCTTTGGATATTTGTTATTTCACAATATATCTCACACCCTACAACTCATTTACATCTTCATATTCTCATACCAGAGAAAAGATACATTTACATATTTGTAAGGAAAAGGATTTTCATATCTGTGACCTATTTGTTTCACTATCAGCAATCCTGTTCATTATAGTACTGGAAACATGAGCCACAGCAATTGGGCAAGAGAAAGAAGTAAAAGGAATAAAGATCAGAAAGGAAGAAGTTAAACTCCCATTATTTGCTGATGACATGATACTCTACAGAAAAGATACTAAAAACTCAACCAAAAGATTTCTAGACTTAATTGCCAAATTTTGTAGCATAGCTGGACACAAAATCAATGCTCAAAAATCAATAGTTTTTGTATACATAAACAACAGACTCACTGAGAGAGCAATTGGGGAGTCAATTCCTTTCATGATAGCATTCAAAAAAATATGAAATATCTAGGAATCAGTCTAACAAAGAAGGTGAAAGACCTATACTCTGAAAACTACAGCACTCTGAAAAGGAGATAAAAATAGGTATCAGAAAACTGAAAGACATTCCTTGTTCATGGGTAGGAAGGACCAACATCATCAATATGTCTATACTCTCACAACTATTATACAGATTAAATGCAGTTCCAATGGGAATCTCAACACCATGGTTCACAGATCTAGAGAAAACAATCCAAAAATTCATCTGTAACCACAGAAGACCTAGAATAGCAACAGCTATCCTAAGCAACAAGGACATGGTGGGGGAGTATTATGATCCCCAACTTGAAACTATACTACAAAGCCACTGTGATAAAAACTGCATGGTACTGGCAAAAAAATAGACCTAGGACAGGTGGAAGATATTAGAAGACCAGAAGCAACTACAGATACACTAAGCCAACATTATCTTTGACAAAGGAGCCAAATACCCTGAATGGAGGAAAGAGAGCCTCTTTAATAAATGGTGCTGGAATAACTAAAGCTACACCTACCTCTTTTACCTCTTTCACCATGTACTAAACTATAATCAAAGTGGAGTAGAGACCTAGATATTAAAACAAACAATAAATTTGCTGGAAAACAGGTTAGGTAAAATTCTTGGAGACACTGGCTCAGAGAAAGACGTTATGAACAAAACTTCTAGCATGAGAATTAGCAGAAGGGATCAACCAATGAGATCTCATCTTATTAAAAAGCTTCTGCACAGCAAGAGAAACCCCTGGCAGAGTAAAAAGACAATGAACATATGGGAAAGTCTATTTATATGTGGAGTCTCTTCTGAATCATTTTTTTTACCCTGCTTTCCAATCAATCTTTGTAACTACCAAAAATATTTTTATCAAGTTTAATTTTTAAAGGATACTTTGCTATAATGTCTAGAGTATTCTTCCAAACTACCAGTATCCATTTTACAAGGCTTGTCTTTAGGGTATCAAAATATGTCAATGGAAACTTTTCAGAGAGGACAAATATGATTCACCTTCCTTTAAAAGAAGTATTGATTGTTGCATCGCGGGAGTTCTTTCATCTAGTCTTGCCTTGCCTCCAGGAAGAAAAACTAAATTTGTTTATAATCAAGCAGTGACAACTGTATCACAACTACTGTCTTGCAAACAGCAGTTGAAAAGCGTAACACTTATCTCAAGACCTCCTCAGTTCTAGAGAAAATAAAATGTAAAAAAAATTTCCATCTTAGTCTTCTTCATAATTTAATATCCAAAATCTCTACAATAGCTATTTTTTAAAACCATGAAAATTATTTTATAATGACTTCTAGAATATGGTAAATTTTAGCACATCCAGTATTCATTAGCATGTGATGTTATTTATATGCTTTATGCCATAGACCTCTATCAGACTAATTACCACGTGTCAGGCAGCGACAACTGTATCACAACTTCATGAGGCACTAGGGGCTCCGCTATGACAGTCTTG
>PVIR01030099.1:0-20524 GCA_004026965.1 Petromus typicus
GGGGCCCGTGTCCTCAGGCTGACGGCACGGCGCACTCCGGGACGCCGGCCCCGCTCGGCCCCAGCCTCACCAGGCGGTCCCGACCCCGGTAGGACTCCAGCGCCGACGCGAGGCCGCTCACGACCGCCATGGCGCCTCCGCCGTGTGACGTCAGCGGGCGGGGCCCGCGCCTGTGGGCGGGGCCAGCTCGCCGGCAGCCCCTCCCCCCGACCTGCGCGCTCTGCGCAGGCGTCGAGGCCGCCCTTTGTCCCAGAAGCCGTTCTTTGTCCCCCGCTACGAACGGAAGAGTTTGCAAACGGGAGGCGCCCGCGTGGGTGCGCGCTCCGCCTGCACAATCCCGAGAGTCCTGGGAGCTTGATGCAATTGTGCCGCCGCAGATTAAGCAACAAGGAAAAATGTGTCAAAGTTAACTGAGGCTGTATCGCTAGATAGCTGTACCAGGAGCTGGGGGCCAGCCTCATGGTAGTTTGTTGCCCGGCAAGCGTGAAGCCCTAGGTTCAGTCCCCAGTAGCAAAATTAAAAATACAGTCCTTCAAAGGCATATACATATCAGCGTGTATCTTTACCGGTAGCCATAGATGTGTGTGTCTACGAATATATGCGGAATATGTATTTCTTCGTGGTGGTGGTACTGGGGATTGAACCGAGGGCCTTCACACGGCCTAAATCGTCAGATTTCCTTTTGTGTCTCGCTAAATCACCAAGTGGGTTCAAACCTGTCATCCTCCCGGCCTTAGCGTCCCAGAGAGCTGGGATTGTAAATGTGTGCCACCATACCCGGCTTTTATATTTGTGTGTATGTATATGGTATATATATATACTTGTGTGTACACGTGCATGTATGTGTGTACATATTATGTATGAATACATATGTATTTATGTGAGTGTACCAACTAACCTGTCAAGAGGCCCAAAGAGATCTCTTTTTCGAATTTTTCTCCTTTACCCTTTCTGCATTATCTGTCTATAGTCTGATCACAAGACATCTTTAGATGTTATGAAAATACTTAAGGACAATAGAGAAGAATCTAGTGACCAGAATTGCCTCAGGAAGGGCTAGTAGGCTGACTGGTTAACTTTTCACCTTTAAAATATTTTGTAACATTTGAATTGTGTGCCCATACATGGATTATCTCATCAAAACATCACAGTTTTCTGAAAATTAACATCCTTCCCATTTCTTTTTAAAATTGAGGTATATCACAAAACATAAAATTCACCTTTTTATTTTTTGAGACAGGGTCTCGCTTTGTGGTTCAGTCTGGCCCTGAGCTCAGCCTCCAACTCACATCACAGCAATCCTCCTGCCTCTGCCTCCCGAGTGCTGGGATGACAGGCGTGAGCCACCACGCCCGGCACTGTGGTCTGTGGTACTGGTTACTGCTGGGGTGAGTCTCCACGCCCAGTATGGTATGTGGTTACCGGGGATCGAACCTGGGTCCTTGCGCTTGCAAGACAGGTGCCGGAACCACGGAGCTAAATCCCTGGCCCATGAGGATTATTTTGATCTGAAAAAAAAAAAAAATCTTTCTCCTCCCCTCTTTGCCCACAAGGAAAACACAGATTTACAATAGCATCTCTTCCCTGTCTACCAGGAGAGACATTTGCTCACTACAGATACTTTAGGAACTCTTGTTTCTTCCTGGTTTGGTTTAGTTCAGTTCTTTGAGACCAGGGTCTCACTGTGCAGCCCTGGCTGATCTTGAACTCAGGTGATCCTGAGAGGCGCGAGCGGGGGTGTTCCTGGTGTGCGGCACCACACCCAGCGCTTTATCTGCCATTCACCTGCCTTCTGTTCCGTGCCACTCCCAGAGACTCCCGGAGTTTGGTCCCATTACTCACTTCTCTGGACATTGCCCAAGCATACCATTTTGGGCAGATGGTGAGAACCATCTCTTCATGAATGTTTATTTTTCTCTCAGTTGTTTTGTTACGAGGCTCTATCTTACCCAAGAACGGAGTGTGGAAGGAAACTTGTTTCCTGTGCCCCTCCCCCACCTGCCCCTCCCCCATCTGCCCCTAGGGATATTTATATCTTCACCATCTCATATAAACAGGTGACCGTCTCTGTGCCCGCCTCTGAGACTCCATATAAGTCCAACTTGCTCTTTATCTTGGCCCTCCACAAGCAGCCGGAGCGGAGGGCTCGCTCCAGAAGGGAAGAGTCCAAGAGCCTGAATTGGGCCAGGGATTTAGCTCAGTGGTTCCGGCGCCTGTCTTGCAAGCGCAGGGGCCTGGGTTCAATCCCCGGTAACCACATACCATACTGGGTGTGGAGACTCACGCCCAGCAGCAATCAGCACCACATACCACAGTGCCGGGCGTGGTGGCTCACGCCTGTCATCCCAGCACTCGGGAGGCAGAGGCAGGAGGATTGCTGTGATGTGAGTTGGAGGCTGAGCTCAGGGCCAGCCTGAACCACAAAAGCGAGACCCTGGGCCGGGGATTTAGCTCAGTGGTTCCGGCGCCTGTCTTGCAAGCGCAAGGACCCAGGTTCGATTCCCCGGTAACCACATAACAATACTGGGTGTGGAGACTCACACCCAGCAGCAACCAGTACCACATACCACAGTGCCGGGCGTGGTGGCTCACGCCTGTCATCCCAGCACTCGGGAGGCAGAGGCAGGAGGATTGCTGTGATGTGAGTTGGAGGCTGAGCTCAGGGCCAGCCTGAACCACAAAAGCGAGACCCTGTCTCAAAAAACCTTAAAAAAAAAAAAAAAAAGAGTCCATGAGCCTGAAAGGGCATGGATTGTCATGTATGTCGGTTTTCTGTGGGTCCAAGGCAGGAAGAAGCTGTTGAAGTCCAGCTCAGCCTAGTCTGCCTAAGAAGCTACTTCCTGCCGGAGAAAGTCCTATCTGTCTGTCCTCAGCCCAGCCTTCTGTTCTTCGCTTCCCTTAGTTTGGCTTAGCTGCTTACATTAGTCCTTGACTAGCTGGGCTATTTCGTTTTCTTGTATGGTTCTGGCTGATTATTCTCCGACCCTATCTGAGGCCTTTCGAGCACCGACTCGTAAGCACTAAGTGGCCACAGAGAGACCATCAAGAGTGGGGTCTGGCTGGAGACCACTGGGGGCCCTTCATGGGGACACAGGGCCCTTGCCCTTTCCAGTGTCTCATTGTCTCAATCTGGGCCTCCTGGCTGCCGTGAGGTTAAAACGCTCCATCACCTCCTCCTCTGTGCAGCAAGAAACCATGGACTGCAGCCCCAGGAGCCAGGAGCCGAAACTACCCTTCCTCCTCGACCTCTGTTGCTACAATCAGGAGACGCTGACAGTGACTCTGTGCACGGCCTTGTCGCTGAGCATCATATGCTTCTGAGGTTTGTTCTCACTGTGGCATGTATCAGAAGCCCGTTCATTTTTCATAGCTGAATAATATTCCACTGGGCAGCTAGGCCACATTGCGTTTATCCAGTTGCCCGTGGGTGACACTCAGGCTTGGCTACCTTTCAGCTCTTGTGATGAACTGCTATGACTGTTTATGTGTGTGTGCTTATTTCAGGCTGACCTCCAGGTCTTTGGGGGGTTATGCCCAGGAGTGGAATTGCTGGGTCATGGAGTAATTCTGGGTTTAAATTTCTGAGAACCTACAAAACAGTTTTCAGGCAGGCACAGGAACCACCGAGCGAAATCCCGGCCAATCCCGGGAGACACAGTGTCTCAGTAAGTCTCGAAGTTGCTCAGGCTGGGATGGAACTTGTGGCTTTCCTGCCTCAGCTTCTGGAGTAGCTGGGATGCAGGGCCTGTAGTATCCATCACACCTAGCTCGGTTAAAATTTAAATGAAATTAAAATATGAGTGCGGAGGCAGGGAGGCAGAGGTCGTTCCTAACGCCTGATTCCCGGTGGGGTGGGTGGGGCTGTGGTCACCTGCCCCTGAGGTGTGATCACATTGTGCAGCCTCCTGCGGGGAAGGGGCATGCCGGAGGCGTTGGTGCTTAGGTGCGACAGGAAGCAGGAGGGCCATCCTGCTATGTGGAATCCCAGTGAGTCGGAGCTGGGCTAGGTAAGGGACGCTGGCTGTAGGTGTAAGTCCGATGTATGTCCAGGGTCACAGAAGGAAACGAGGCACTCAGGGATGAGATCCAGCAGGGAGAACAGCCTCGGAGGACTGAACCACCGAGCTCTCTTCCAACAGCTATTTTATTATGGAGCCAATGCAAAGTAGCAACGCATAGGGGTAAAAACAGAAGAGGTGGACCAGGGGATTTCCTGGGACAGGCCTTGCAGTTCATCCTGATTTCTATCCCAGTGTTTGTTTACCAATCTCGTTTATAAGATTCAGTAATACAAAACTTAACAAGATGCCCGGGAACATCCTGTGAACTGGTGATAAGGAAACTCAGGAGTTCTGCATCAGGAGCTCTGCAGAAGTTCTGCTTAACTGGTAGTCCCAGGAAACTGTTAAACAGCTACCTTTTCTCCGACAGGTGGCCGCTTTTGAGAACCTGCGGAACTCTTTTCCACAGTGGCTGCGCTAGTGTACATCCTCACCAGCCACAAACGAGTCCTGACTTCCCCACAGCCCTGTAACCTCCTAAGTGACTGTGGTCAGCCCGGGGGTGTGAAATGATAGCCCACTGCGGTTGTGTTCTACATTTCCCTCATTACTCAGACGCAGCACTCCTATTTTTATTTCATTTAAATTTTAATCGCACCAGGTGTGATGGATGGTATATGTCCCGCATCCCAGCTGCTACTCAGTGAGCTCAGGACCAGCTTGAACTACAAAGCGAGACCCTGTCTCAAAAAATAAAATAAAATATAAAATAAAATAAATAGCTGGGATGTAGCTCAGTGGTAGAACACCTGGGGTTGATCTTCAGCATCTCTCACACACACATGCACACACACTTAATTCACTTTACCAAGTTATAATCCGCATATAAGCAAATTCAGCATTTTTAGTTCACTAAGTCAGCCTCCTTTTCCCAGCCCTCGGAATTTTAACAAAAGTCGTGTAGTTGTGTGACCACTGTAACAAGACAGAATTGTGCACCACTTCCTCAATTCCCTTGTGTATTTAGTATTGTTTTAAACCTTTTGTTGTTGGGTGGTTTTTTATGTTTTGTTTTGTTTTGTTTTTTTAGGTTTTTTGAGACAGGGTCTCGCTTTGTGGTTCAGGCTGGCCCTGAGCTCAGCCTCCAACTCACATCACAGCAATCCTCCTGCCTCTGCCTCCCGAGTGCTGGGATTACAGGCGTGAGCCACCACGCCCAGCACTGTGGTATGTGGTACTGGTTGCTGCTGGGGTGAGTCTCCACACCCAGTATTGTATGTGGTTACCGGGGATCGAACCCGGGTCCTTGCGCTTGTAAGACAGATGCTGGAACCACTGAGCTAACTCCCTGGCCCAACCTTTTGTTGTTTTTTGAGACAGAGTCTCACTGTAGAGCCCAGGCTGGCATCGAACTTCCAGGGCTCCTCCTGCCTCAGCCTCCCAAGTGCCAGGATTACAGCTTACACACCACCACACCAGCTTCTTAAAAGGAAACTTCTGAATGACATTAAGGGGTGCAAGGACTCGAGGAGACCAGCCCGACCTGCCTGGGCAGTGTGGGGAGGCAGAGACACAGACTCTGGAAAACCCTGACCGCCAGCTCCTCCCTCAGCGCGTCCTGCCTGGTTTCCGAAGTCGGTGCTGTGGGAGCCTTGGGAGGCAGGATGCAAGGCCCCACCCTCTGGGCTGCCAAGAGACCATTGTGACACCATCCTTTGGGGAAGCGTAGAGGTCACAATGGGCAGGGCCGGGCCAGGCTGGGAGGCAGCTGCATGACTGTCGCTGGCCAGGGACAGGGCATCTGAGGGCCCCGCCGGCCCCAGGCCCAGTGCGAGTCACTCCCGCGGCACCCCCAAGGTAGGTCTCTGACCTTGTCTTTCTGAGAAAGAAATGGGGCTCATGGGAATCACTATCTGGTTAATCACCTTAGCTGTCAGTTTCTTGATTCTCAACTATTTCAGGACACACACAAAAAAACCACATGTGAGGGTCCACCTCTGTCATCCCAGTTCCCAGGAGGCTGAGGCAGGAGGACCTCAAGTTTGAGGCCAGCCTGGGCACCTTAGCAACACACAATCTCAACATAGAAACCATAAAAAGGGCTGGGGATATAGCTCCTGGGTACAGCCACTTCACCAGGACTGCATAGAAGAGAAGAACAAACCTGTACAGTAAAACAATGGCTTCATCACAAACACACACACGAGCAGAAGGGCGAGCAGGATGAGAAGCCTTCACGGAGGGGCGGAGACTGAGAGCCAGGAGCAGGGAGGGAGGCAGGGGACAGCTCTGCTCCGCATAAAAGCAAGAGCCGAGTGGCCAAGAGCAGGCCCCGGAAGACACTGACAGTGGGACAAGGAACGGGCATCGGAGGTGTGGAACCTCAGACGTGAAGAGGAAGAGGTGGGAAGAGCTACAAAGGGCCGGCAGTGACAGAGCACCGTGGAAATGAGGGCCCGGGGGTACACACCTGTCATCCCAGCACTCGGGAGGCTGAGGCAGGAAAATCGCTGTGGCTGGGGCACACAGTTAAAGGATACCCTGAACTACAGCGCGAGACCCTGTCTCAAAAAAAGAACTGCCGGCTGCGGACGGACTTCCTCCTACAGCAGCTCTCTTCCGCTCTACACCCGACCATGGCTCCCACCTCATTACAAAAACAAGCCGAAGTTGTCACCAGGGCTTTGGAGCACCCGACCGCTTGCACCTTTGCAATGGGGAGCTGGGCCCCTGTGCTGACCCCGGTGTCACACCTCCGCGACGAAAGGGCAGCGCTCAGGGCCTGTGTGCTCAACTGATGTGCCCCTCATGGCAGGACGGAGCCTGGCACACGGCAGACGCCAAGTGAATACTCTTCTCTCTCTTGCTTCCCCTGGGACCCAAGTACAGGCCTCGGCCTGTTCTCCCGACGACCCGCCCCCGTGCGCCGAGTCAAAGGCAGCTTTGTTCGCGATGGCGGCCAGCGCCCTCCCGCCGTGCCCGGCGTCGCGGATGGACTTCCTCAAGGCCTCGCACTTCGCGCTGGGGCCGGACCCGCGGCTGCACCGGGGCGCCCAGTGCTCCACGATGCACCGGGACTTCCCGGCCTACAGCCCCACCGGGCCGGCACAGCGGAGCCTGCAGCCGCCGAGCGCGCGGCTCTTCGCGCAGGACCCGGGAGGGGCGGCCGCCGGGCGCGTGTCGGAGGCGCACCGCGCGTTCACGCCGCCGGCCGGGGCCGAGGGCCCGGGGGCGCGCACGGCCGCCGCGCGCCCCCGCGACCTGGGCTTGTTCGCGGGCGCGGGCGCGGGCGCCCTGCCCCGGCTCTCCAGCTCGCACGCCGCCTACGGCTGGCCCGCCGTGCAGATGCGCCCCGGGGAGCGCCTCGGCGGCAAGCGCCTCATCTTCGACCTCGACTCGGTGCCAGCCGGAGACAGGGCCAAGCTGGGCATTCCCCCCACCACCTACCTCACGTTCTTTCCGCCCCACGATGCGCAACCGCAGCCCCGCGCGCGCTGCTGCCATCTGGGTGAGCGCGCCTGTGCGCCCTTCACGCGGAGGCTTTGCGACTTCCGCAAGGTGTCCGGGGAAACATTGAGTACTATCCACAAAGGGCGAAGCGCTACTTACAGGTAGCAGCCAAACTTGAGATCATACATCCCACTACCCACATTGCCGCCATCCCGAAAAAACATTAGCTAGCCCAAAATGTCAGCAATATTTAACCACCAACATCGCCCCGGAAGTTCCCTGGACTCAGTTTCCGTATCTGTGAAATGGGCATATCTTCCCGACTTTCTGCAGAGTGCTGTGTAGTGCGGGTGTGGGTTCTTCCTGAATTCCCCGCGACCACCCCCAGCCTTCCCACCTCTGTAGTTTGGGACAGTGAGGACGTGAGACTCTTCAATGGGCGCGTTCCCGAGCCTGACCTCACACGGGGTGGTGGGGCCAAAGGCGCTCAGTGTGCACGGTGACCTCGGCATGCAGTGGGCACTCAACCAAGGGGAGCCACTGAGTGATTTTCCAGTTATCTGGCTCCAGGAACGGTGCAGGCAGACATAACAAGGCGCGCCGGGAGTGGCAGGCCGAGGTCAGACTCCCAGTTCTGGCTCATGACTTCTGTGAGTTCCAGCAAGTCGCTTAGCCTCTCTGAGCCTGGGAAATGGGACCAGACCCAGAAGCAGGCACAAAGCACTTCGCCTGGATGCGTGGACTCTGTGCTTACTCCTGGTATGGTTATGAAACGTGCCTGAAATATATGGTGAATGTTTAAATTTTAAAATTTTGCCCTAATCGTGTGAGTCCTCCTCCTGGACCCACTTATCCCGTTGTTTTGCCCCTTTCTGAAGCAGTTCTGGACGCCTCTTCTGTGAGCGTCCGTTCGAGCTGCTGTGGCTGCCTCTGTCTCTGTGCCTGACATCAATTCGAAACATTGACCTTTCAAGGTCGTTTCGAGGGGGGGAGAGGGGGGCAGAAGTCACATGGTGCCAGATCTGGTGAATAAGTGACGAGGGTGTAGCGTGATGTGTTTAGGAGCTGCCTTTCCTTGGACAGCAGTGAACGTGACAGCAGCTCATCAAATTTTGGATCACACTTCACAGGGACACCTCCGAAGGAGGACTTCCGGAGCTGCTTCAGAAAGTGGACAGAACAAAGGGATAAATAGTCTGAGGGGAGGGTTTAATGGTAATGTGTCTCTTACTGTAATAATTTTTTTTTAATTTAAATGTTCACTTTATAATATGGTCATCCCTTGTATGCTTGTCACTTGGGGTGCAGTCCAGACAGCCCCCAGTCTAGACTGGTAAGGACAGCTGTGAGGCCAAGCTTCCCACTGCCCGCAGGCAAGATCACATCCCAGGGGCCCTGGGGTTACAGTGAACCGATTCTGTTCGTTCTCCTTTCTCTTCCTGCCTGTCTTCAGGGGGCCCCAATGCCCTCAGCTGGGACTACCCAGGGCAGAAAGAAACTTCCTACAAGACACAATTTCAGGCCCTCCCTGGCCCACCCGCCTCCATGTGTAAGAAGGTAAACTGAGGCAGGCTTGGGACTGCTGGGGAGGGCAGCCGTGACGGCTGGGTGGCCTCGGCTTCCCACCCCTCTCTGCCCACAGGCCACCTCCTCCGTGCACCTGGGTGACTGCAAGACTCGCTGCCGCCCACAGTGCTCAGAGCTGAAACAGACCCACACGCCCCAGGGGCTGCCCCTGGACAGGTACAGGGGCTGCTGCTCCCGTGCCAGGAGGGCAGGTGGTGCTCTGCAGCAGCCCAGTGTGTCCTGTGTGGCTTTCGGGCCTCCACCTTGCGCCAGGTCACCCAGTATTTGTGGCCTGCGGCTGGGCATCGCAAGAAGCGGGGCAGAGCCCTCTGTACCTTACTTGCAGGTACGACAAGGCCCAGGCGGCCGCCCACATCCACTTGGTCAGGGTCCCATCCGGAGATGGCCTCTTCCGCGACAGGACCACCGTGGCGGACCACTTCTATGCGCGGGAGCCAGGTGGGCGGGGCCTGCTCTGCCCGGCTCCCTCCCTCTGCCCCCCCCCACCCCAGCCTCCCAGGCCCTGCTCTGCCCGGCTCCCTCCCTCTGCCGCCAGTCACTCGCTCAGGCCCTGCTCTGCCGCAGAGCCTTTTGTTGCTCACCACGACCAGACTCCGGAATCCCACATCCTGAAAGGAAACTGGCATCCGGGTCCTGGGAGACTTGCAACCTCCATGCAGGATTTCTACGGCCAGGTGAGCGGGCGGGTGGGGGTGGGGCAGAGGCTCAGCAGGAAAGGGCTCCAAAGGCAGAGAAGTAGCAAGTGCAAAGGCCCCGTAGGAGTGACGCTTGACACACGTGTAAGGACCTAGGCCTGAGGGATCTTGGGGAAGTTACTTTCCAACCTCTGTGACTCTGGGAGTTGTTGCACTCCTGTAATCCCAGCTGCTCAGGAAGCTGGGGCAAGAGAGTCCAAAGTGGAGGCTCAGCCTGCACACCTTGCAAGACCGTGACTCAGAACAAACTCTTAGCCTGTGCGAAGCCCTGCACCATCCCCAGACCCACAAAATAAAAACCTACCTAGGCCGGGGATTTAGCTCAGTGGTTCCGGCACCTGCCTTGCAACCGCAAGGACCCGGTGCAATCCTCAATTACCACATACAACAATGCCAGGCGTAGTGACCATACCCATGAGCCATCAGTACCACATACCACAGTGCAGGGCTTGGTGACTCATGCCTATAATCACGGCACTCGCACTCGGGAGGCAGAAGCAGGGGGCTCACCTGGGCTACATAGTGAGCTCAGGTCCAGCCTGAACTACAAAGCAAGACCCTGTCTCAAAAAAAGAAAAAAATGAAAAAAAATCTAACCAGGTGCACACCTATATTCCTAGTCTCAACCTATATTCCTAGTCTCAAAACAGCAAAATGAAAATAACTGGCTATGTATCTTTGGGTTCAATCCTCTGTAAATAAAATAAAAACCTCTCTGTCTCATTTCAATGAGATAATAATTCCCAGCAGCTTCTGGGAGCGAAGAGAGGGACAGAGCAGCCCTCGGCCACACAGCACCCACCACCTCCTCCCCGTGGGCTGCAGGACGTCTGCACTCAGCGGTTTCTCAGACGCTCTGTCGGCCCACAGCCCCCGCCCCCGACCCAGCCACCCAGGCGCCACGTGGCCCATGAGAAACTGCAGGATCACGTGACCCTGGGCGAGCCAAGGCTGCTGGGACACTTCTTTCGAACCACCATGTGCTCGGCCTACCGCGCCCCAGACCTACAGAGACCACAGAAGGCACCTAACCTCCACTTGATGCACAGCGACCTGGGGAAGGGGACAGGCGGTGAGCGCGCCCCGCCCCGTCTGGCCAGGGAGCCCCGCCCACCAGGGAAGGCCCCGCCC
Organism: Petromus typicus; assembly: GCA_004026965.1. Lineage (NCBI taxonomy): Eukaryota > Metazoa > Chordata > Mammalia > Rodentia > Petromuridae > Petromus > Petromus typicus. The sequence goes on from PVIR01030099.1 coordinate 10,865, forward strand.
CCTGGAAGCCCCACTCCAACAGTCTCGTCCCCCTGCTGGACTTTGACTCTACCTCCTGCAGGGTTAAGCCCCCCTCTGGATTGGCCAGGACCCCAAGTTCTCCCTGGACAAGCTGTTCCCTCCAGGCCTTGGCAGTACTCCAACCCCTGCAAGGCTCAGCCCCTTGAGGCGGCCACAGCCCCGCCCCTTCTCTCTGTCCCCTCACTCAGCGCTAGCTCCTCCTCTGCTGTCAGGTTCTACTTCCACCCTGACCTGCTGTCTGTCCTACTTAGCCCTGCCCCAACTCCTGTGATCTGGCCCCTCCCCCACCCCACCCCAGTCCTTTTTGGGAAGGGACATCAAGAACTGAACTTGGGTTTTTATACTAACTTGCAACCACGGCCCATTTAAAAACTATTTTATTTTGAGACAAAGTCCTAAAGGCTGGGCTCGAATTGCAGTTCTCCCGCCTCAGCCTCCCAGAGTGCTGGGACAACAGACCCATGTTATCACGCCCGGCTCCAACTCCACTTCCAACCCTCGCTTCGGCCCAGGTCAACCTCAGCCTTTGCCCCTGAACCCTCCCCGCACCCTCAGTCGCTCTGCCCCTCAACCTCGTCGCCCGCCCAAATCTGCAGAATTCGACTTTTCAACCACGACCCAGCGGATGCTGAGGCCACACGGAGCGGCGGGAGCGCACATAACTCCAGAGTTGCTGCAAAGGGTGAGAGGGAGGCAGGGGAGACACGCACAGCTTCCAGGTGGGTGGGGGCGGGGCGGGGAGGAACCTCGCAGAGTCGCCGTCTGGGCCCCCCCAGGGTCAGCCTACTGCCCCAGCCTCAGGGTCACTCCCAGCTCACCCTTCAGGTCACAGCAGGATGTGCTGGGGGCCCTCTTCATATCCTGAGCCTCAGGTACACTTAGGGCCTTGCGGTTCATGGCCCCCGTAGTGTCTGCTAGCGTCCCCAGCTCTGCGGCCAGCCCAGCCTCTGGGGTCCGGTCACCGGCCACACATGCCTGCACCTCGGCCTTTGGAGGTGCACAGGTGACAAGGTGGCACCCGCCAACCCACCCATCCACAGTGCAAACACAGCCACTTGGAGTTCCCGCTGGGGGGACAGCGCTTCTTCTCCACCCACTACAAGGAGGAGTTTCCCTGCAAGTACCAGGGGCCTGCGGTGCTGAAAGTTGTCAACAAACAGGAGAGCTACGTGCCGCTGGGCATGCCTCGCTGGCGGGGCTGCCCACGAGGGCACGTGGACCCTCAGGCGCCCCAGCTCCCTTTGTACCCTTGCCCCAGCCCGCAATAAATGTGTCCTCTCCCGTCCTCCCCCTCCGCAGACGTTTTTCTGTGTAAATGGGGCCCTGAGGACAGAAACCCGGCACTCTCAGTCCTGTCCAGCTGAGGTTTGGAAACAGGGCCTCGCTAAGTTACCCAGGCTGGCTTGGATCTTGTGATCCTCCTGCCTCAACCTCCAGAGTATCTGGGAGTGCTGGTGTGTGGCAGTGCCCAGCTCTGCCAGCCCACTGTTGGAGGGGCTGCTTGGATGGGTGGGGCACGGGATCCGCACGGGAGAATGGCTGTTCGCTTCTTGAAAACACTCTGGACGCGGTGCAGCGTCACGGCCCCTGGCTTGCAGTCAGAGTTGAGGGGAACAGCACGTCGGGGCAGGGCCGAGGGAGCCCTGCTCCCAGGGTGTGAGGCAGGAGGTCGTGGAGGGAAGATCAGGAAAAGGAGGGAGGGGGCACCTTCCTCTGCGGCTGGATTCGCCTTCTGAGTTAAACGTCCGCTCAGCAACTGAAGGGTGGTGCGGCACACGCATGTCTACAGCAGCTCAGCTCACAACGGCTCAGTCTTGGCAGCGACCTCTGTACTCAGCCGAGGAACGGATAAAAAATAAGGTATTCGTACACCATAGACGACTACCCTGCCATAAAGAAGGACAGACCTGAGATGTTCAGAGGTAAACAGATGCACTTGGAGACCATAAGCTTAACTGAGATAAATCGGACACATGAGCTTAAATATTTCATAGTTTTGCTGAGTTGAAAATCCTCAAATATGAAAAACAGCAAAAGAAAAGATGATCAAGAGATCTTTTTCAGGGCCGGGGAGTTAGCTCAGTGGTTCTGGCGCCTGTCTTGCAAGCGCAAAGGGCCCGGGGTTCGATTCCCCGGTAACCACATAACAATACTGGGTGGCAGCAACCAGTACCACATACCACAGTGCCAGGCGTGGTGGCTCACGCCTGTAATCCCAGCACTAGGGAGGCAGAGGCAGGAGGATTGTGATGTGAGTTTGAGGCTGAGCTCAGGGCCAGCCTGAACTACAAAGCGAGACCCTGTCTCAAAAAACCTTAAAAAAAAAAAAAAGAGAGATCTTTTTCAAATAGGAAGGGGGATAAGAGAAAGAGCCAGGGAGCAAAAGGGATAGATGTGCATCAAAGAAAAAAAAATGGAAATATTGCAAAAGGGTAAGAGGAACTAGAGTTGTAGGGAAAGGGAAAAATGGAGGGATGAAAAAGGAACTAAGGGGCCGGGGATTCAGCTCAGTGGTTCCAGCCTCTGCCTGGCAAGCGCAGTCCCGAGTTCAATCCTTGGTACTATAGACCACAGTGCCAAGCATGGTGGCTCACGCCTGTAATTCTAGCGTTTGGGAAGCAGAGGCAGGAGAATTGCTGTGAGTTCAAGGCTGGCCTGGGCTACATAGTGAGCTTGGGACCAGCCTGAACTACAAAGTGAGATCCTGTCTCAAAAAAACAAAAACAACCAACCACAAAGGGTGCATGTGCTGATCCAGAGCTTGGCACGTGTGTGGGGCTCTGTGAATGGGTGCTTGTAGCTATCCTCATCGGGGTGGTACAAGGCCCAGGATCAGGTTTAGGGGCCCAGACCTGGGGGGTGAGCACACAGAGTCACCACGCAGACTCCGGGAAGGTTTTGGCAAACGCTTCCATCTTTACTGAGGACTACACAGGCTGATATAGAGCCAGGGAGTGGGCGTGGCTATGAGCACAGAGGGGCCAAGGGCTGTCACTGATTGGTGGGGCACGAGTTTTTTACCTTTTATGGTTAGGTCTTGGCCAAGTGAAGGAGTCATGACTAGAGGAGGAACAGGAGGCCCCCAAACGGCTATAGGCCACTTTCTACACAGAGGAGTGAGCATGCTGGAGCTCCTTTGGGTGTCTTCTTGTTTGCTAGGAGACATACATGCGGCATACTTGACCCAATCAGACTTGAGCTTCTCCCTCATTTCCCCCTTTTGTCTTTGACTCCAAAGCCTCGGCCAAGAACACCACATTTGTATGGTTTTGTTTGTTATCTGCTGGTAGAGCGCTTAACAGGAATAAAAGGGTTCAACTACACAGTGTTAGTACATACATAAGGGGAAGAAAGTATAAGGCACTTTAACCCAAAAAACCAACTTAGCCCACCCGGAAAGTTCTCCATTCCAGATAGTGTCTCATACACTGTTTAGGGTAACAACATATAAGCCCTAATGTGTTAATTGGGATAGCTTACGTCGAAATGAGGGATCCTGAGTTTTCCAAATATACTATGACAGATTTTGATACTGATTACAATTTTGGCAGTGGTAGGGAGTTACACAAACGTCAGTGAAATTAGCATGCTATCGGCCCATTATTTTAGTGCTTAACAGTCCAAAGTTTTTTAGCAATATGTCCATTTGTGTCCTTAAGATAAGGATTGCCAGGGCTGGCAGTGGTTCTGGCACCTGTCTTGCAAGCACAAGGGCCAGGTTCGATCCCGGGTAACCACATACCATACTGGGTGTGGAGACTCACACCCAGCAGCAATCAGCACCACACACCACAGGGCTGGGCGTGGTGACTCATGCCTGTCATCCCAGCACTCGGGAGGCAGAGGCAGGAGGATTGCTATGATGTGAGTTGGAGGCTGAGCTCAGGGCCAGCCTGAACCACATAGTGAGACCCTGTCTCAAAAAAAAGATAAGGATTGTCAGGCACAGATCTTGGAAAAGCATGACCAAATGGCCTAGCACGACCAGAGCGTTTCAAACAAGATGACCTGTAGCTGTAGTCAGTTGATGAAGGGTGACGGAGGCAGTAGCCGCAGATGAAAGGTCGGCCACCGGGGAGATCACTATTCCCACCACAGTGGAAGATCAAGTTGAAGAGTGGATTGGGATCTTGCCAGTCTCTGGTGAGGTTAATGAGTATCCAAATCGTGGAGGAGTCTTGCATGTTCTGAGGAGGACTGGTTTGCTGGGTATTAGCCATCAGTGCCATGCACAAGAGGATGACCATCGTGTGTCCGGGAATTGGCCTTAGTATATCCAGAAGGAGCAAAGCTCTGTGTTTGAGCACAGGGCACCTTTATGGCTCCCCATGTGACTGGAGGTTGATTACCTGGCTTGGGGAGGTGTTGGCGTCTCTTGCGGGGGACCTTCCTGAGCGATAACCTCTTCATCTTGTCAGTTGGCGGTTTAGGGCTGGACATGTCTGGCTGGAATCCACAGCGGCTGATCAACTTTCTATGGAGATACACAAGCAAACCTTCACCCAGTAGTTAGCAGGGGATCAGGGCTCTTCCGTACTTCTTGGAGAGGATCCTGCCACAGCACTAATGAATTGTAGGACTTTGCTGCTTATCATCAAAGGAGAGAAAGTGAAGGGTGAACAGAGCCATACGAACTTTGTCTTGGGGGGTGGGGAGGTAGCCAAGGTACTAGGTACCAGGAGAAAAGTGAGAAGGGTTGATGTGAGGAGTTATAAGTATATTATCATTTTGTTTGAGACTGGAATTGGCCAGAATGAAAAAGAAAGAAAAGGGCAAATAGGCTGAAAAGTGTAAAATAGAATTATTAGCTACATAAAAGACTGCAGTATTTTTTTGAGAAAAAGAAGTATTAGCAATGACTGAGACATTTGCGCCTGTGGTGAGAAGCAGAGAGCTCATGTCTACAGGTGGTCATCAGCCTATGAACCTAGAAGTAGAGGTCTGATTAGCATAGGGGCAGAAAGTGGCATCAGCAGGTTTGCTCAGGTTTGCCAGGTAAGAAACATCCAAATGGTATGCTGGGAGGGCCAAGAAAAGCTTCTTTCTACGGGAGTGCAACATGCCAAGAGAACCGCTAGTGAATACTGCAAAGACAAGGATACAAGATCAGACATCTAACTCTGAGAGCAAGCTATAAACTGCAAAGTGAAACCATTTTCCAGTAGCATGCTCGAGAGACGAACTAGAAGTCAGAATCTTTTGTTTTTGTACAATAATTTCAGCCATGACAATTTGAACATGCAAATGTGCAGTGATACACATAACCAAGAGTGCAAGAAAAATAAAACACAGTTACCCTATAGAAACCTGTCAAGCTAAAAAGTTCTAACAACTTCTCAGAAGATATTTAGAAATTCAGTTCAATAGTGTTAAAGTATCATTAAAAACTTTTGTAGTTTTAACAGATGCAGAATATTTTCGAACACTTGGTCCTCCAATACCCATGGTCTTGACTCACCTGTTGAAATTCTTTCCATACTTTCAGGGAGTGAGGTACCCACGGAAAGACCCCTGTATCACCCATTGTCAGGATAATCCCAAAGAGAATTTTTTTTTTTTTTTTTTAGGTTTTTGGAGACAGGGTCTTGCTTTGTGGTTCAGGCTGGCCCTGAGCTCAGCCTCAAACTCACATCACAATCCTCCTGCCTCTGCCTCCCGAGTGCTGGGATGACAGACGTGAGCCACCACGCCCGGCGCTGTGGTATGTGGTACTGGTTGCTGCTGGGTGTGGGTCTCCACACCCAGTATTGTTATGTGGTTACCGGGGAATCGAACCCGGGTTCTTGCGCTTGCGAGAGAGGCGCCAGAACCACTGAGCTAACTCCCCGGCCCCCAAAGAGAATTTAAGTAGATTTTTTTCTAAATTTTTTTTGGAAAAAAGAGTCATCAGCATTAAACTTACCTGCTTCAGAGAGACCAGAATCATCAGCATCAGGAGAGGATAAAGAGGAAGAGGAGGTCCCCGCTCTGGGAGGAAATCTCTCCCAACCACAGGCACCTGCCCTCGGGAGTCAGCGATTGAGAAGATGGAGTCTGAGTACCAAGCCAAGCAGGAGGAAGAGAGGGAGAGACCAGAAGGCATGGCTGCCCAGGCTCCCATACCGAAGAGACAAGAGAATGAAGAGGAAGAGGAGCCCATTGTAAACTGGCGGCGTGCACACTGGAGGCTGCCATATTTGACAGAAAGGCCCTCCCGCCTCCGGGGATAGGGCAGCGCAGAGGTTTGGGAGGAGCCAAGGCGGGAGGAGGCTCCTCCCCCTGTGGGCGGGGCCGAAGGAACCGCGAAAATCATGGTTGAAATGAAGGACAGCAGGGGCCATTTTTCAGACACCGCTTCGCCCTCCTCATCTGGCGAGTCACTTTCCCTTTCCCTTCGTTCCGGGGCCTGTGACACCCAAGCCTCAGAGACGCTGGATAACTGCAGAGGCAAAGGTGAAAACGTTTAAAAGGAGGGTGATTTCTTCTGCATTCTCAGTGCGCTGGGCATTGCAAACCCCAAGGAGATTACTCATCTATAGATGGGGGACCTCACCCGACACTTCAGTGTTTACCCGATATAGGCGATTCCCACATTAGGTGCCAGTTGTCGTTGTCCTTGGCATCCGGGTGGTATGTGGCCGAGGATGAGGTTAGGAGGCCGGGAATGGGAGGGTGAGCGCGCCCAAAGTCACCACGCAGACTCCGGGGAGGTATTGGCGAACGCTTCCATCTTTGGTGAGCACTACACAGGCTTATATAGAGCGCAGGGAGTGGGCGTGGCTATGAGTGCGTAAGGGCAAAAGGCTGTCGCTGATTGGTGGGGCTGGAGTTTTCTTACCTTTTATGGTTAGCCCTTGGCTGAGCGCAGGAGTCAGGACTAAAGAAGGAACGGGCGGCCTCGCCTGGGAGTGAGCATGCTGGAGCTCCTTTGGGTGTCTCCTAATTTGCCAGGACACATACATGCGACATACTTCACCCAGCCAGGCTTGAACTTCTCCTTCAGGGACTAACATTATTATTTTATTTTTTTAGGTTTTCTGAGACAGAGTCTCGTTTTTGTAGTTCAGGCTGGCCCTGAGCTCAGCCTCCAACTCACATCACAGCAATCCTCCTGCCTCTGCCTCCTGAGGGCTGGGATGACAGGCGTGAGCCACCATGGCCGCACTGTGGTATGTGGTACTGGTTGCTGCTGGGTGTGGGTCTCCACGTCCAGCATTGTATGTGGTTATGGGGGATTGAACCTGGCCCTTGTGCTTGCAAGACAGGCGCCGGAACCGCTGAGCTAAATTCCCTGGCCCCAACTAACATTATTTTTGTCAAAAGCAACAGAAATTCAGCAAAGGACTAACACGAGCAAGTCCAGAATGGGGAAGCTAAGGACAGCACTGGGTGGTTGTTAAACAGGTTTGGGTCTAAAACTCCAAAGCTCACACGTTAAAAGTTTAGCCCCTGATGCAGCCATGTTGGCCCATTCTAGGGGACAAGGGAGTCCTCAGGGCTCTATCACCAGTGGATTAACAGTGCACGGGTTCGTAATTTCCTTTTTTTGGAGAGAAGGTCTCACTATGTAATTCAGGCTGACACTGAACTCACGGCGATCCTCCTGCCTCAGCCTCCTGAGATCTGGATGACCAGCGGACACCCAGCTTGGATTCCTAATTTGACGGTGGTGTTGGGAAGGCGTGGAAATCTAGGGAGTTTAGGCAGAGGGCCTGGCTGCAGGAATGGGCCCAGGTACAAAATCTTGGGGACTTGTTCTTAGTCCTCTCCTGTCTGTCTGCTCCCGAGCAGCCTCCAGCTAGCAGGCTCCTCCACTGCGCCCTCCCACTGCCACGCTGTGTTACTGGACCTCAGGCCTAAAGGACGGGACCAGTCTGCCCATGCTCAGGCACCTCGGTGACCAAGACCCACAACCACCTTTTTACTTCCCATTGTTTTCTCAGGAATTTTAGCACAGTGAGGGAAAGCTACCGTTGGAGTGACAGTGCAGGCCTAGCAGGCAGGCCTGAGGTTCCATCCCTAGGCGCTCCACACACACACACACACACACACACACACACACACACACTGCACACAAAACAAAGTCTGGAACCTGGTCTAACTTTGGGCATGGTGGTCTCCCGTCAGGACTCCATCTCAAAACTAAATTAAAAAGCTGAAAGTGGCAATGCAGGCCTGTCATCGTAGCACTCTGGGAGGCTGAGACAGGAGAATCACAAGTTTAAATTCAGCCCGGGCAATGTAGTGACTTAGTGGGACTCTGTCAACATTAAAAACTAAACGAGCGCTGGGTATGTAGCTCAGTGTCAAGGCCCTGGATTCGATCCCCAGTAACACACACATACAGGCACGCATGCCCAGGCACACGTACACGCAGATGCACACATGCACGGACTCGATCTCCCTCAACTTCTCACAGTCCCATCTCCTTTCAAATGATGACAGAGGAGGATCAAGGGAAATACTGGTAGCCCCAATCCTTACTGTCCCAGCCCCTAAGGAAGGGATCCCTTCCCTCGCCCCCTTCTTGTAGCTGACTTAAGGGACACGCTGATTGGCCCATTTGAATCTCGTGAGCCAATTACTATGTCCACAGAAATGGAATGCTAGGATTGGCTGGCCCTGCTTGGGGATATCTGGTCCTCCCAAACCTCTTCAGATTTGGGGACTGGTTTCCAGTCTTGCTCTTCTCCCTGTCTCCTAGCAACAGACCTGTGCCGTCTTGCTCCAGGTTATAATGTGCAAGTTGGCTAGTTACTCTTTTCTTATTCTTGCAGTGCTGTTGGGGATGGCACCCAGGGCTGTACTCACGCTGGCAAGAGCTGTATTATCGTACAACACCCCCACCCCTTTTTATTCCGCGTTTTAACACTGGGTGTTGTTGAATCCAGACTGGCCTTGAACTTGAGGTCCTCTTGCTTCAGCCTCCTGAGTAGGTGGGATTATAGGGGTGCTATACTGTCAGCAGCTAAGTCTTTAAAATTTGGCGCAGGGTGTTCAGTTGTAGAACTTCACAAAAGACAGTAAGTCTCATTTTGTTTGTTTTTCTGCCAACCCCAGGCCAACACCCCAGCCTTTTTTTTTTTTTCCTTTCTTTAAGTTTTTTGAGACAGGGTCTTGCTTTGTGGTTCAGGCTGGCCCTGAGCTCAGCCTCCAACTCACATCACAGCAATCCTCCTGCCTCTGCCTCCCGAGGGCTGGGATGACAGGCGTGAGCCAGCACGCCCGGCACTGTGGTGTGTGGTACTGGTTGCTGCTGGGCGTGAGTCTCCACGCTCAGTATTGTGTGTGGTTACCGGGGATCGAACCCGGGCCCTTGCACTTGCAGGACAGGCGCCGGAAGCACTGAGCCAAATCCCCGGCCCAAGTATTCACTTTCTTAGGGAGCATGTGCAGGCAGCTCGTGTCTTTTGCCCTTGCTGAAGGCTGCACGGATGTTCCCACGTATTCCAGCACTCTGACGTTTTTTCCTCAAGGTTCCTCAGGCCACAGCCTTGAGACACAGGGTCAGAGTTCCAAGATAAAGAGCCACGAATTGAATCAGCCCTTTGCCTCCCGCATAATAGAGATTTCTAGTGTCCTAAGGTAGTTCTACAAGGATGTCATTTGCAAGGCGTGATCAGAATATAGTGTGGATGTTTAGTTTTTTTTTTTTTTTTT
>PVIR01030100.1:0-20614 GCA_004026965.1 Petromus typicus
TGACCCGGAGAGGTTCTCTGCTTTAAGTTTTTAGCTCCATGCTTCTGAAACTAATGTGCAAATGGATTTTATGAGGATCCCATTAAAGGATAAAATAACTCGGAGTATCCAGGGCATTGAGGGTGGGAGGGCAACATGGAACAAAGTCGTGTTTCTAAAACCCTCCCTGGCAATGGTGAAGTTGCTGGTTCATACATCGTACTTTAATTAACATAGTATTTATTCCCTACATTTTAAAATAGTATTATACTTATTCCAAACTCAGTATATTTCCAAGAGTTGCTTCCACAAGGCTGAACATCTAAAACAGAGATGAGTAGATCCTCTGCTCTTCCAAAACAGACTGCCTTCCTTCCATTAGAGGAATTCATGTTTGACGATGGATGTTGTGTGCTTCGAAGAACACAAAGCCTTTACAAATAACTACAGTGTTACATTCATATCCAAAACATTTCCTAAGTCTCACGTTCAAGGGCAGAGACTGGTTCTGTCCAGGAGCGAGCTGAAAGGGCTTACTCTTGTCCTTGGCTCCTCCTTTCTCTGTGCTTCCTGACTGCTATAGGGTGAACAGATCAGGCCACACCATTCTTGCCTTGGAGCCAGATAACTACGGTATTTTCACAAAAGACCTTCAGTATCCATAGAATCCACTAAAACTAAGAACTAAAACAAATCTTTCCTTGTTTAATTTGGCAGTCTTAGTTTTGTGTCCTTAACAAGGTAAAAAAGCTAACAAGGAAAACTAGTACCACAGTGGAGTTACTGGAGTAACTATACATTATTATGTTGCTTAGAAGTCTTTGGGAGTAGTTTGTTCAAGGACTTTGGAAAGGAGTAGAGATGCTGTATAGAAAAGCTTTAGGATACTCTAAGTAGAGATTGGTGATACTGATCAAAGCTCAGAAAGCCAGGAAGCTGACAGGAACATGGACAGTAAAGGCCAGGCTCAGGAAATTTTAGCTGGGAAGAAGGACTCCATCATCAATTGGACTAAAGGCCATGTGTGTTACACTCTAGCTTATCTTTGGCCTAGTTCCTGAGATTTTTTCAAGACTAAAGGAAGTAGACTAATTAATCTGGCAGAGCAAGTTTCAAGGCAGCTCAGTGTTCAAATTGTGGTATGACTAGGGTTTCCTGGTTTCAGCCAGATCTACTGTGAGATCTGAGAGCATTCAAGATAGCCAAAAGACGTTGAAAACTTGCAGAAATACCAAAAATCTGGGCCAAATGAGAGTATTACAGGCACGAGAAGATTAGAATAATAAAGAAAGCAGGTACTTTGACAGGCACTAGAGGGAAAATGTCTTGAAGCTGTCTCTAAAATCAGTAGGGTACCACCTGTCACATGCTCAGGCTGAAAAGCTGTAAATGAGAGGCCAGTACACAAAATGATAAAAGTAAAGCCAGGGCTGTAGTAGAGACCTGAGTTAGCTGGAGATGCCAGGAATGCGAGAAGTCTGCTGAGTCAGTCCAAGAGAGGCCAGATGAAATGAAACGCTGCTAGTTTGCTCTCAGCCTGGGCTACATAGTAAGAACTTATCTCAGAAAGAAAAAAAAATGACATTGAAATGGATTTCAAATGGAGAGCATACATGTGTATAATTCTCTGTGGGAGAGGAGTAATTCATCATAATAGAAGTGTGTGTTTTATTCAGCTTTCAATTTTCAGTTTCACTATGGTTGTATCACTAATACTGATAACACATTGTTTATCATAGCATTATTACGTGTTGTATCACTTGTACTCTTTACTGCCAAAGAGCTAGTATGAGAAAAAATATGTGTCTTTTAATAGAATAGAACTTACTAAATAGGGCACAGATTTTCTGACAACACAATATCCTCTTTGCAAGGTTAAAAGTAATGAGTTTTAACTTGCTCTATAACTTCTCAGTTGAGCTTTAAAAATGTGAGAATTGCAGCTTTATGAAATGTGCTAGAGGCATTGTTATGTTGTTAGCACTTTCTAACTCAGCAAGTGAGAAAATATAAGTTAAAAATAAAAACTAAACACTATATTTAAAAATGTCTCTTTTTCATTGCAAATATATTTTCTTGAATTGTAAAAAAATATAGATATAATTTGGCTGAGTAAAACTTTTACTGAAGTGAAGAATGAAAAACTCAAAGTCTTAATTATATTGTACTTAACATATATGATGTTATATTTAAAGAATTGTCAAGGAATTTGAGGCAAAGCTATAGTTATATGATTGCAAAAAGAAAATCTTAGGCCAAAGATTTAGCTCAATGGTTCCAGTATCTGCTTGCTAAGCACAAGGTCCCAAGTTTGATCCCTGGTACAACATATCACAATTCTGGGTGGAGTGGCTCACAGCTGTAATCCCAGCACTCAGGAGACAGAGGCGGGAGGATTGCTGTGAGTTTGAGGCTGGCCAGGGCTACATAATGAGTTCTGGGCCAGCCTGAACTACAAAGAGAGACCCGGTCTCCAAAAAAAAAAAAAAAAAGAAAAAATAGATCTAAGAAGTTATAGAAAAACATAATATAAAGAATATGTCATGTTTTAAAAAGAAAGTTTTATAATGAGGAGGCTGTACTAAATAAAGAAAAGCAAACCATTAAAAGTTGCAGAAATCTTTGGGTGCACGGATTCTCTCTCCTTTAGTAGATTTCAAAGGACTGTATGCTACGTTTTTACCGATGTCACTTGCTCATGTCATTTTCCCAACTTTTATTAGAACAACAAGGGATAAATCTCTCAAATTATGTTTTCTTGTCAGTTTCCTCTACAAATCATCTTATTCATATTTAAGATGTGATTCAGCATAATAAATGAGATATATAAAACAGTGAAAGATATTCAATTTGATAATGTCATGAAGAGATCATTTTCAAAGAAAAATAACTCATAGAACAGTGTTTCAGGTTTATATTAGTAATAAGAAGATACTACAGTATACTTAATTTAAAATTAAAGTCAACACTGACTTTCTTTTTGTATGACATAATCATTTCCCCATCATTGAACACAATGCTTGATATTCAAAACTTGAAAAAGAGATGCATTTTGGCTAATGAATTCAGTCCATAATTAACTGTCATAAGGCAGAAAGAATGGTAGATCGACATTGTGCATGAAAACCTGCTGTCACCATGGTTGTCAATAGTCAGAGAGAGAAGAGAAAAGCCAGGGAGATATCTTTCCATGAATAGTATAGTTGCATCCAGGCTCCACTGGGTAACAGCAAGTCTGCTATAGACACATCAGCAGATCAATACATTGATGAGCACACTGCCCTTCTGTGATTCAGTTACTTTCCAAAATCCCAACCTCTGAACACATGAGGCATTAGAAGAGTATTTTAGGTCTAAATCATAACATAAATGCTACAAAATAAATTTAGTAAGAGTCACCAAAGTTTTAACATTTCCAGCATTTCTGCAAAGTCCAAGTCCAAAGTCTCCTCTGAGACTCAAGAAAAACTCTTAGCTATGAGCCTCTGTAAATTTTTTTAAAATATTAAATACTGCCAATATACAATGAAGAGTGTTAAGATCACCATTGCATGGAAAACATGGCTAAAAATATCCAGACATACTCATGCCACAGCTGTGTAGACTTGTAGCTGCACGGAAATTAATTTAGTAGTTTAATTAGTCCACTACTCTTAATTTCAGGTTCTCACAAAGTCTCAACACATGAACAAAATGAAGACAAATTTTCTGCAAAGGGTATATCATTTAGTATTTACAAGAGAAACAGATATAATGAAAGATACACAAATATGTAAGAATTCACAAGACTGCTAACAATGGCCACAGAGTCAGATGTGGAAGAGGCAGAGGGTCTGTGTGCAGTTTAGAGATTCAAAGCGTCTACACCACTTTAAGGTGTAGAGCTTCGTGTAGCATCCTGTGCGAGTTTGCACTGGGAAGCCAGTGGGGACCCAACTAAAGGCTGGAATCTGTGCCAGAAGACTGAGGAGCTGAGCCAGAGAGCTAAAGGATCTGTGCTGGAAGTGAAGAGTCTGTGCTGGAAGTGAGGAGGTGATGTCCAAGGTGAAGATCGATGGGAATTCCTCCAAAGAAACAGAAGCAGCTCTAGTCTTCTCCATTTTCCTTTTATGTTACCCAGGCATAGGGTACCCATGGTGGGTGCTCCACATCCAGGGAGTGGAATTGCTGAGCCACTCTGACTGGCTGTCTCTTATCTAAGTTGATCCTCACAGCAGGTAACACACATGGTTTTGAGTTCAACTTCTTGTAGTGTCCTTGTTGTTAACTGCAACCTCCTGAACTTAGTTTCTACGATCTGCATTTCTATAAGGATTGTGGTACTTGAACTCTAACCAGTAGTGGTCAAATTGGTTAAATTTGGCTTATAGAATTCTAGGGCTTCTGTAGCTGACGTTGCCAAACATTTCTGAACTCATCCAAATGTTTCTAAACCACAATATCAGGTAGTCCACAACAAAAACCCTACTCCCAGCACCAAAACCTTATTCACTTTATTTGTTACTGAATCAAAATACCTGATACCTGAAACTTAAAGGCAGTGAGATTTATTTTGGTTGTTTCAGATATTTTAGTCCAGGGTGGGCAGACATGACTGCAGACTCAGCATGGTGAAGCAGACCTCCTTGGAAGAAAGGAACGCATAGGAAGCAGCAGAAGGGAGAAAGAGAGCAAAGCAAGGGAGGGGGAGGACAAGGAAAAGGAGCACGAGGAGGAGGAAGAGGAGGAGGAGGAAGGATAGTATGCCCTTCTGAGTCAGACCCCAGTAACTTGTCTCTTTCCGCCAGATCCTACTTTCTAACAATCATGCAGCTGTGAAGCCCCCATAATCCAATCTCCTTCCAAATACATGAGAATTTAAGACCATTTTAGATCCAAATAATAACGCTCCACCATCTTTAATCTCAATTTCTTTTCAGTTTCAAGACTTGGACAAAATATAGACTTTTTTTTTTTGCCAGAGCATAACACAGATGGCCTTGAATCTAAAGGTCAATAGAACCCTTATTCTGAAATGAAATTTCCTCATCTTGGCTTTCACCATCTACATAACTTTCAACCTTCTACTCTTCTGAGCTCTGAAAGGAATTTTCCATCATTATCAGCTTACAGCATTCCAGCAGGCTTCTAAACCACTTGGAAGATTATCACAGCAATGAATCTACTCTTCTGGTATTAAAATCTGTCTTAGGTACTTCTCTCACCTGTGAGACCAATGACTAATATCACAATTTAAAAGATGAGAAGGGTTTTTTGGTTCACAGATTTTAGAGAATATGGTCTAGAGTCAGGTAGCTCTGAGGCAGGAAGGGCGTGACGGAAAGGTCTGTCAGAAGAAAATTTCTCATAGTGTCCAGAAAGCAGAGAGAGAAAGAGAGAGAGAAGGGAAGAACTAGAGTGGCAAATATACAGTTCTAGGTCACAGTCCTCATGACCTGTCTTACAACTAGGTCCTACTTCCTAAAAACGTTCTTATGCAAACTCACCAATGTATCCTATGATGAACACAGCACCCCCGTGATTCAGCCACCTTCCAAGTGCCTCACCTCTAAATGCACAAAAGCCTTTGGGGGATACCCCAGATTTAAATCATAAGATACTTCATGACAGCTAGGGAGCAGAGTAAAACAGAAAAGGAGATGAATTCTTCAAAGGCACAACACTCATGACCTGCTGTTCCAATACCCACTGTCTCCCAGTAGTCCAGTCACCATGAATTCTCCATAGACTAATACATTAGGATATGAATAAATGTCACGAATAAATGATATTTTGGGAGATACTTTATATCTAAACAATAATATATTTAGAAATTATTTCAGAAACAATAAGTAAATAACAAGAGCCATCCTCCAGAACATAGTGGAGGAATCAACTCCAACTGGCAATATAAATGATAAAACTATATTTAAAATAAACCTTGAATAAATTGCATATGCAAAGCCTGAGATAAGGTTCCTACTGCATAAATGTGCTCTGTTCCCATGATGATAACTGGTGGGGGAGGGGCGTGCGAGACATCGACAATGGCCGGAGTACATCAGAGTGTGAGGGAAAGAATCCAGATGCAAATGAACTAAAATCCTCTCAGTCACACCAGGGCTTCTCTTGAAGACTTCGGAACTTACATCAGAGCATCTCTGGATCAGGATCTTCCTGTGAGTATGTGTTTATGGCAGCAGAGTGACAGTCTGGGAAGATATCATCACAACACAGGTGTGTCATGCTGAATTAATTTCTTACATTGCTTGGAAAATTCTTAAACTCAAGAGAAAATGCTGTTTTGCTTTGTAGCCATCTGAACGGGGGTGGCCTGGCAGTGCACCGCATTCAGGATTTTTGTGCTGATACTCGATAAATTGCACCCAGAGCAGAAAATGGCTTTAACAAGGCACAATTTTGTCTGCCAATAATAAACTCAAGTATTGGTTACAGGAAAATCTGAGTCTATGACACTAAATATTATATAAATCATATTTCAATACCTAACATAATATAGATAGGGGAAGTATAACATGCTAGACAGGGATTGCCCTTAACAAACATTGATCATTTCTGGTGGACTAATTTTATGCATGTCTTTAAACAGTCAATGATCAGGTTTTCTCATTACTTTCCTATGATTATTGGTTGGGGAGGTATTTATACATTTTTATTCGTAATGCTGCAGTATCTTCCATATACGTCTTTGTCATCAACACTAAGCCTAAAGACACTAGCAAGTGTCTTCTGGCTAGTCTATCCACTGGTCAGACTCAAGGACTCAAATTTTATTTTTTACTACTGTTTGTGGGTATAAATGTTCAAAAATATGCAAATCATTTGGGTGTATACTAACCCTTCACATTCTCCAACCTGAAAGCTAAATAATTGCTTTTCTCAATCACATGCATGAAACATCATTACATTTTCACCAGAATATCTTCAAGATATAACTCGGAGAATATAAATTAATTCCTTCAGTAAATGTATCTAGAGGTGGTATTATCTTCTTAAATCACTATTAAGTGTAAGTAGAAAGATGACTGAAATATATTGCCCTTAAAGAGTGCCTAACTGAACGTGTAACATACAAATGCTATTTAACATAAATGTTGAAGCGTATCTTTCATGAAGCTGAGTTTTCAGGCCAGTCTTCTCTTCCTTTGGCAAATGATCATAGACTGTACCCCACGAGGGCTCAGGTAACATGGAGGTACAGAAGGCAGAATAACAAAAGAAGGAACCACTGACATTTGGACCTCTTCTTCATGTGACTTACTTATGTTTTCTGCACCTCCGCTGGGTAACCATGTACATATGACTTGCTCTCAGTGATGGACGCTTGATGTACATCTTCAACCCTGTAGTTTGGAGGGTCAAACAGCATGTCATTCTCCCCCAAAAGCTTTGATATTCGTGGTTAAGGATTTAGTTTCCACTGCGCCCGGGGATGTTTTTTCAAAGAGAAAGTAGTTGTTTATAAATGCTGGCAGGGAACCTAACTAAAAAGAAATCCTAAAATCCTCTTTTGTGACTCACCTGTGGGGCCTGTTCAGAGTGCCAAACTTCGTCCTTATCTGCCAGTAAAACTGAACTATAAGACAGAAGATTCTCTTTCAAGACCAATTTAGAAAATTTGAGATTATTCATGTGTCTGGAGTTTGGAAATAGAATCTTTAAATTACACTTTTCCCTCATTATTTTATCCAGAGGTGCTAAAGACAGTTAGCCAACATCATTACACTTCTTACTCTTTTAAAACCGTACATGTGTATTATGTATAGAGTCATTATACATCTTGCATCTTACAAGTGATGAATTAGGAATATTAAATAGATCTGTGTTGCAGTTCTTTTAAAATGTTCCTATCATGGCAGATTTAGATCTCATCAAATCACAGTCAACTTCAGGAAGTACTGTACGGAAATTCATTATTACAGATTTCTTTCCCTATAAATACTTGGTACCAAAATCTACACTGGTTAGGATACTCTGGGCTTACAAAATCCACAATCAGTGTCTGTGTGCTGGAAAGCTAGATGGTCTGGTAGCTAATCCTCATTCCAAGAAAATGCAAAGTGTAGAAAAATAGGGACGGAGAATGAGTCTGGAAACCTCGTGGAAAGGCGCTGGTTTGGGAGGGTCCCTTTGGAAGTGTGAAAAACCTGTAATATAATGTCCACAGCTGATCACAGTAGCAAAAACTGCTCCCTTCAGGTGGAATGAAGTTTAAAAGGAACTCAGGCCAACTTCCTTCTTCCCTTTTCCATTCCATACGGGCTCCAAACTTATCGTAGACGCTACCCGTAATTAGGGCAGGTCTTTCTCCCTCAGTTTGTGGTTCTACATTTCCCAGTCCACAGAAACACCCGGAAGTGTGCTTTCATAATCTGCTGGGCGTGTCTTAATCCCATCAGGCTGACAACTGAGACTGTCAGAGAAATTAAGAGATTTCACAGTTCACAATACACTCTGTGGGGGGAAATCAAGAAAACATTTTTTGCCTTAGGGCACTATAGGGGTACACACGGTGGTTCTGAAAACAATAATTGTCAGCAGACCCGTAAAAGGGCTAAAGGTCCCATAGAGTACACTTCGGGATTCTTGTCTTCAAACAGCAATTCGCTCACAAGTACAAACTAAAACTTAAAAAATTATTTCCATGAGGTGACTCAGAACGACAGCTGTCTGGAGTTAAAAGAATACTTATTAATCTCTTCATTATCCAGCCTCTCTCTTGAAGGAAGTTCAATAACACACAATAAAAATGACCTTTCTTGTCAGACTACTCTCTCAAGTTCTGGTCAGTCTCGTGACGTGTCAATGTGACAATATACTCTGTGCCTTTTGAAGTAACAACAACAATAGCAAAAAACTAGCAAACAATATATAGTGCTAGTCCAGTAACTACTTGGAATAGTTGTAGGTTTTTCTGTATAGTGGACTGCAGTGTGTGTGTGTGTGTGTGTGTGTGTGTGCGCGCGCGTGCGCCAACAAATCTAGGAAACTGAGTGGGGAAAACAGCTTATTAGCCAGTTTGGAAAGAAAGGAAGTTTAGTTTTACTATTCACAAAAATACAAATAGAACAGATTAAATTTTTTTTCTACCACTCTCATAGCCATACACGGAGCCACTTTTAGGACACAAATTTATAATAAATTGTGGAGACCAGATGGGAAGGGAAGCCTAATTGGCCTCTTCCTTGAGCGCTGAGAAGAGAGAGCATACGCACGTGCTCTGACATGCTTTCAGGAGAAATAAAAACACTGGCGGTGAAGTTGTCTATCCGGAGAAGCGCCGTGGAGGGTGGAGACGGTGAATCCTGTAGACCGCTGATTGCCCGTGCCCGTGTCTGAGTGCGCAACACCAAGGCACACAAGTCATTTGGGGCTCTATCGAGGGGAGGTGTGAGTCCTGGACCCCAGAATTTAACTTGTTTCTGTGCATCTTCATTTTTCATCTTTGTCACCCCTTGGTCAGGTCTAAGCTCAGCTCATAGCCTGGTTCCTACAACAAATAAAAATGAAATTACTGTAACTGAAAAGGGAAGGTAAAATTGTTATCCAGTAGCTCCTTGTAAAAAAGTGGTTCAGCAAAGAAATGTTATGGAGTTCTGGGTTGCTAACCTCTCCTGGAGTTAGATCCCGGGTCTTTTCACCTTGAACTACAAATTGAATGAGAGGCGCAAAAAGCAGTGGCAAAACTTATTTGAAAAAGTAAAACTCAAGAATGAGAGAGAAACTCATTTTGCACAGTGAGCCTGGGGCCAAGTAGAAAGCAGGATAAAAGCCCACCATGGCAAAAACGGGGTGGAGCTACCGTGAGGACAGGCACAGTAGCCAGCTCTCATGGTGTTGGCGACTTTTTGTACTGTCCAAATCTCAAGGAAGCCTGCGAGAAGTTCTGCATACAGGTTCGGAGAGGCAGCGCTCAGATCCCTTAGCTTAGGCTGATGTCAGGTCTCCGCATCCTACTGGAAATCTGTTCAAGTTTTCCTGAGAAGTCCACATGCCAGGGCTTGGGAACTGTTTTGTGCGTGTGTTCCAGGATCTTTAATAAACAAGCCACATCTACTAGAGAGCATTGCCACATCTTAATCCATGTCAAATTGTAACTATCACTTTGACAGAAAGAGACAGACAGACAGCGACAGAGACAGACAGACAGACAGCGACAGAGACAGAGACAGACACAGACAGACAGAGACAGAGAGAGACAGACAGAGAGACAGACAGACAGACAGACAGAGACAGACAGAGAGACAGACAGAGAGAGAGAGACAGAGAGACAGAGAGACAGAGAGAGACAGAGAGAGAGAGAGCCAAGCCAAATCCTTACTGTTAGACAACCAGGGATCAGCAACTTTGAATGATAATGACTGAAAAGATACAAAGAAATACATGGGCTTAATTATTCTTAAATATTTAAAAATTTCACCTAATGCAGTGGTATATAGAATACTTGCTCATTTTAGATTATGTTTACGCCTTTCTTTTTTGTTTTATAAATATATGGAATAATATATTATTGTATTATAAAGCATGTTATGAAGCAATTTTGATCATTTATGGATATAAACTTTGTTTTTATACTTTATAGAAAATATATATGAGTCACTTTGTGATTAAAGAAGTGGTAGTTTTTGAGGTGGAAGGTTTTTCCTCCAAGAGGGCTCATATACTCAGTTTCTAGCTCATTTCCTGAACTACAACACTGCTATTACAATGCAATAACGACCAAAAACACATGCAAAGATATTTGAGACACAAAGGAACAGCTATACCTCGAAATGTTCAATTAACAGTTGTTTCCTAAACTAACACTGGGTTTATCACACCTCAATAGCATAAATACAGATTATATAATGTTCCTATGATCTCAGTTGACATCTTTATGCAGGAGCAAATAGTGAACTACAAAAGCCAAGGCAAATACAGTTTCAGTAAATTTTTTGAAGTAAAAGGATGTGTGTACGTGTATGTATACATATATATGAATGAGTGTGTGCTGTAGCAATATAATAAAAATACAGACAAGTTTTATATGAAAATGTGTTGCTATATAAGAATAATAGTGGTAATAATTTTATGTTTGCATAATTAATTTTGTTTCTAAGTAGAAATGTATGTTTTAAGTGCAACTTAATGGAAAGATTCAAATTATCTTGGGTTCACATAAATGCACTAACTCATTCAAAAGTACTCATTCAAAAGGTACTCATTTGAGTATCTGTGCCAGCTAGAAAGTAGAGAATAATGTATGTAGCTCTATGGTAAAATATAAATTATTGTAATTATTATTGCTTTTTTTACACCTATTTTTGTTAGAAACACAATTCCTTTGCTCTATATAGAAGTATAGTCACAAATAATGTGTGTCACTAGGTTATTCAGCTTTCCCAGCCCTAAGACACAGCACCTTAAAGCAGGAAAGGTTTAATGTAGCTCGGGTTTTCAGAAATTCCGCACATGTCTGGCAGGCTCCGAGGCAGAAGCCACCTCGTGGAAGGACCTGGTGGAGCAAAGCTGCTCTGTTCATGGTGGCTATGAAACTCAGGAGTGCTTCAGGAGCTGAGAAGAATGCGCAGCGCCCACACAGACTGCGTGGGACCGGGACCTCCCCAGACACACCGGGAACACACCATGCTAATCCACCGGGTGTTTCTTAATCCGATTTAACACATCACATTTAACGATCTTGATAACATTTCCCAATTTTCTGATTTTTGAAAACTTTTTCAGGAACACATACAATCTGAATTTAAACATTGTTGTCTTCATTAGAAAATAATATTAGTACTATATTTGTATGAAGCTTAAAAATTATTAGTTTTTTTTTTTTTTTTTTTTACCAAGTGAGGAGTGTCAGGTGAAATTGCGTATTAAACGCAAACCATGAAGCCACCATGAGATTCCTGCGTGACTTCCACAGGTGATAGAGGAAACACTAATGAACTTGCATCCAAACTTTAATTCAGATTTACATAAGACTAAGGTGTATGAAGAGTTAAACCTTCCTACATTAGTCACAATCAATTGCTGAGCATTTCTTTAATAAAAATATAAAATTTCTGCCCATCAGCGCACAGTTGTCTTGATATATTTTATGTTAAACATTTAAATAGAATCTTGCGAAGGATCTTGTGATTTAATTATTTCAGGCCTTGTATCCTGTGGGATGTACTTATGCAACAATCTTATGGGATGTCCCTGATCTTGTGAATGAAACTTCACCAAGTTGTAGCGATGGTGATTTGAAAATTTTCTCTCTATAGCTCTGTTCATCTTTCACTGGTGGAGTACCAGAGAATATAAGATTTCACTGGAGCACAGCTCAAAATTTTAAGGGAACAGACAAAAGGGTTACATAGGACAACTGATATATACAAATAAAAGGGGAAAATTATGACCAGCAAAAGGCAACAAAAATAGAAATTGGTTTATAATCCACAGGATAAAGTAACTTTCAACTTTGTGGGAGATGGAGTGTTTGTGACAGAAAGACTTTCTAATGAAGGCTGAGAATATCCGAGCTTACAATGAAGAATCTTTCTCTAACCCCGATTTTCCTTCAGAATAGCAGCTCTGGGTGTGTTTTAAGTGAATAAATTAAAGTTGTATGACATGGTTGTGAGTTTCCAATTATCTTAGGAGAAAGCAGCAAACCCTGAAGAGGGTGTCATTACCACCTGCTGTTCATGTAATGAAACCTGATGTCTGATCAGCTTTCCTGGCAGATTCAATAGTTCGACCCACTTGGACTTGCAGAGGGAGACACGCATATTCAGTGGATGCATGCATATGGATGTATGTACTCATGTGTTCGCCACAGAGAGAAGTCTTCCTTAGGTAGATAGTTTTTCACGGTTTTTTTTTTTTCTGTAACAATACAGCTATAATACATCTTTCATAACAAAGAGTATTAGCACCATGTCTATCTTCATTGAAAAGAGTGTTTTGATTGAAGGTAGAGAAATCTATAAACTACTGGCTTAAAATGCTTTGAATTTCTTGTCATAAGTACTTGTTTACAATAGTAACAACAATGAACAAAGGGTGACTTGAAAATAACTGTTCCCTCTGTATTTCTGTTCGTCTTGCGCTGGTGGAGTAAGTGTAGTGTATTCTACACCCACAGAATGTTTGAAACTTCTTGGGGTAATGTGAAGAGGACAGGGTGGTGGCGCTGGACCAGAATGGGCATTCCTGCTGCTCTCTGTATGTGCCTGACGTGCGGTCTCCCTCTTCCAGCTAAACTGACTGGATCTGACCTTGCGAGTCAGCAAGCCCTGCGGACGCCCGGCGGTGGTGGACGGCCCCGCGGCTTGGGGCTGCTCAGGTCTTCAGCGCTGCCTTCCTGGGGTGCTGTGTCCTGTCTTTCCACACAGTTTAGAGACATGCAGCTGCTCACCTAGGGAAGATGCAGACGAGCCCCTTGTGACCCTTGTGCCACAAGTGCCAGTCGTGACTCCTACCTACTGTGGCATTTCAGTCTCACTAAGCTCCCACCACAGACGCACGCAGCGCTCCTTCCCAAAGGCAGCTTGCCTTCCCGCCAGCGCCTTCCACCAGCCTGTTACCACCTTTCTCTGTGGGAACCGTGTGTCAGCTTGACCCCTCCTTCCTCACCCTCACAGACAGGCAGGTGACGGCTGCTGTGGTCTCTCTCTTCCTCATGTCTGTTTCATCTATTCTGTTGATCTGTGGGCTGATCTCCCTGAAGATAACCATTTTACGCTCTGCCTGGCCTCCTGTGCTCCCTTTAATTTAACCTTCTTAAAATAGTCAAATTTAGTCAATATCTGATTTTGCAATTCAAATAAGTTAATGATTTCATTTGCCTCCATAGTATGTTCCCGACCTTACTTTTTTTTTTTTTTAATTATCTTTATTGGTACATTACATATACGCATCATGATTGCACTCCATAATGGGGATTTGTACCAGTATAAGAAACAACTTAATTCTCATTTTTTCCCATAGCCCTACCCACCCTACCACCCCCCCATATATATAAAATTTGTTTCCTTACTTTTTTGTTACAATCTCAACCGACCTTACTTTTTACTGAACTTCAAAGTCTCTGTTTTATCATAGTACAGTCCTTCCTAATGGCTGCTTATCAATATACAGTCAGAATCTTTCATTTTACTGTTGCTTTCTTTTTACCTCAGTTGACAGGTTTTCCACTACCTGACTCTGTTTCTCAGCCTATTAAATTTAACCCAAAATGCCGTGTATCTCAAATGCCTTTTCAAATACACACGCGCTTGTGCGGAAGCTGTGGGTGCTTCAAAGCCAGCTCATGCAGCTGTTTCTGTTTGTCACTCCCACTGTTCTCTCCTTGTTATGTTTTATTTTATTTTGGTTTTGTTTATCCTGGGATAATTGTGTTCCCCTGAGCAGTAAAACAATCTTCGCATGATTCTTTTGGTATCATGTTGTCATTTCACATTTTGTAGGATTTTAAGAAATCCTATTCTTTACTCAATAATCGGCATTTCTATCAAATCATATGCTTCCTTGAGGAAAATATTAGCCAGTGTGTGGTCCACAATTTTGTCATAAATTACAATTTCTTGTCACTGTTATCAGAAAAGAAGACAGATTCCTTACATTCAGAAGCCATTATTTCCCATTGAGTTAATTTAGCTTATACAAAAGTTCTATCCAAATTACAAAGTGGCAAACTCTCATATCATTCCTTATAAAATTACTTCAAAATAACTTTAAATGAAAAAAAATCAATGAAAACTACACAGTGTTTCCAGAAAAGAAAATGGTTGTAATCACTAGTAATATTTAAAGAGAAACTAACATGTAGGAATCTTATTTTCTTATATTTATGTTACAAATGAGCTAAATACAAGTAAAGAATTTAACATGGGTATGAAAGCCTTATTGGGGTACAATAGTACTCTATATTTTTGTAAAATTTACTTGTTTTAATGTTTGTTTAACATGCCACTACTTGTAACCTTGAAATTTAAATTTTAAAAATTAAGAAACTCGGATTCATAAGTGTTACACAAACAGCCAAGATTATAGAAATAGAAACTATTAAAAATGCAACTTTGCTTCCAATATTCTCCTTGATGAATATTTGCTCATTCACTCTGGGACTTTCCATGAAAATCAAATTAATTTATCATACAGTAATATAAATTATATGGCCTTTCGATTTTCTACTAAAAAATGCTACCTAGATTTCAGACAAACTTCTCTGCTCAAAAATTTGTGCTCGAAAGCAGAAGACTTCTTTTCTTCCCATGTTATGACTCCCCATCTGTTAATTAATGCTTTCCACCAAATGTTTATTGATCACTTACTAGGGCCCAGGGAGAGCTTTGCTCTTTGGAATGATGAGCATTCGGAGAGGGGCAATGCTCAGTTTAGTACCAAATGCAAAGGACCATTTTATTTTGAGACATTGGGGCATCCTGCTCACGGAACACACCAATTCCAGACAAGAATTAAAAGCTCTGAATTCTACACTGGGTGAAAATTAATTTATGGCCATGATGAATTAAGAAACACTGAGTGACCCGGTGGTTTGTTTCTGAGGCCCTTGCTGACCCCATGACTGTACATCTCTGAACACATTGGGTATCCAGGCTGAAGAAGGCAGGGCAGTGAATCCAACAGGAGACCCAACGATAGCAGTGTCCCTAAAAGGCCACAATCTCCAAAAAATCACCAATGAGAAATTAGACAAATACCCACAAAGGAACATGTTTTTTAAATAAGCAATTCTTGTTTCTAATTGGGTGAAAAGAAAGTATGAATCTCTCCTGATCATTTCAAACCCAGTTAGACCTGGGAGAGTGCAAGAAGTCTCACTGCCAGTGTCTTCCAGTCTGTGGAGAGTCACCGCGCACTCCTCCCGGGCTTTTGCTGCACAGTCCATACAGAGGAATTTCATGGCTGCAGAAGTCATAGGAGGTTTTCCCTATTGGGGTGTGTACAGTTAATCCTGGAGGGATGGACACCAGCTGAGCACACTCGCACCCAATCAGTACTGACACTTTGCTACAAGACCTTCTGGGCGGGGGGCCCAGGCTCAGAAGACTCCCCCATCTCCGACCCAGTTAGAGCCTCTGATTAACTGCCTACACATTAAGTTTCCCATGACCCTCTTCTTGGTTTGATGAATTCACTAAAATAATTCATGAATTTTAGAGATTTCCCTATTAATACAAAGGACTATATTTTGTGCAGGAATCAAATTCAGGGCTTTTCACTTGACAAGTAGGCGCTGCATTACTGAGCTACATCCCTGACCCTATACAGGCTACTTTAATGCAACCACGTGAGCAGCACAAGAAAGAGACACATAAGATAAAGTCTGGCTGTGGCACCTTCCAGGTGGGGGTTACCGTGCTTCATCTTCTCCGCACGTGGTAAGATCTTGTTCTCTTCCAGAAGCCTCCATCTAAATGGAAGTTCCTCCAGTGCTGCTTTTTAGGGTTTTGATGGGGACTTCATGGCGTAGGTATGACTGTGGAAAGGCTGCATAAGGAAACCCAGAAGAGCTTGTCTAGATTTTTCTTCATTCCTTCTTCACAGAAGTGGGTAGGATTCCCCCGAAATAAAGGTCTTTTGACTTCCTACTGGGAAGCGGTGTGCCAGACACAAGACAAAGGAGCTCTAGTCTACCTGAAACACACAGTTATCAGCGAGAAACTGCGGGTGAAAAACAGAAAATGTGTATCATGTAATGTCATACACAGGAACCAGATACATGCAAATTAAAGAGATATTTCACAGCTGATAGACCAGTAACATCTAATCCTAACAACAGGCAGGGCCATCAGTGTTGTTACACAGTGGTGGTCACACTAAAACTTGTCCGGTCACTTTGGACCACTTAGAGTCAGTGAGTGCTGACACTGAAGGTGCCTGTATGCTACACACAGCAATTCTGTACCTAGAAATGCGTCCTCAGAGATCACTCTTACACACGAATTCAAAGACTTACACTAGGGTGTTAACTGCAGGATTGCTTGTGATAGAAGTGACATACAAACAATTCAGCTATTTATCAGTTAAAAATTGGAGTGTCTTAACCACCCAATAAAATAATACAAACAATGAAAATAGACAGGGAAAAGATATACAGAAATAAAGCAGGGATAAATCTCTAAAAATGGGATTGACAGAAAGGACAGGTCAGAAAAGGACGAAAGGTACACATTTTATGTCATTGAACTTTTTAGCATATATGCTCACTAAAAGTGTAAAATACACTGGTAATTAATACAAAACCAACTTTGGACTGGATAAGGAGGAAATGGAAAAGGGTAAGGAACAGGGTTTAAGACATATCTGTAATAATTATAATTACATTCAATAAATGAAATTGTTAAAGCTGACTCATTATTGACATATAAAAATTTATCTGATCAATATATACAAACATTTTCCAATGAATCCAAAACCTAATTATAGAAAGTGCTACTAATAAAATGTGCAGTATTATTTTCATATTACTGGGACATGAGACTATTTAAATGGGAAATTCAAACTAAAGAGCACTAAGGAAATATCCATAGTATGTGTTCAATTAATATCAAAATGAATTAAATGAATTTATACTACCTCTGTTATTCATAAACAATGTGACTTCTAAAGAACTCATTTAAAATTCCTGAGGCTCAGGTGTCGAGTCCATAAAACAGTAGTAACAACAATACCTACATTATAGGAATTATAAGTTATAAGAGTTTTAAACTAATATATATTTTAAAATACAATATTTATTCCAGGCAGCATATGGTGTATGATCCATAAATAGAGCTTTTTAAGTCATTAACTGTAGGCAAGAACAATTCCCATTCCCCAATACCTTCAACACTATAGTATGTAAATGTCAGATTAAAATAGACATCAAAATTCTGATACATAACCATTATTGTTTATGTTTTTGTATGTAGATATAAAACTTCCATAATTTTAAAGACTGGCCAAGCTGACAATTCTCAGATAACTTCTTATGTATTTTTTTTTAGTTTTTCATATTAAATGTAAGGGGATGGAGATGAAAAACTGTTCTTTCTACATACAGGCTTTTCTCAGACTTCCTGAGCTTAATTTGCATCTTCTATTTGAAAAAAGTGAAAATGAGTAGCCTGAAAAAACTCCAATGGAGTCTCTCAAATCACCTCCTTTTCTTTTCACATTCATGCTAAATTTTGCATTGTTTTCTTATACATGTGAATTTATTGTCTTCTCATAATTATTTCATTATTTGAAATTTTTCTGAAAGGTCTTGCATTTGTTATAGTTATCTTTCATATTGTACATAATTATTTCAGGAAAAGGGAAGTAGAAAACAGAGCAGTTTGCAAGTCTTTATCCTGTTTACTTTTAATCATAATTTGTCATTTTTCTATCATTGTAGAGGTTGAACTCTGCTTCTTTTCTTAATGGTAGAATTTAATTTGTGGAGATGGAGGCAAATTGGAATATAAAGGTGATGAATGTTTATGATAATGAAGTCAATGTTAGGCCATAAACCGTATTTTCTAATCATTGCTGTCTTTCCTAGAGATTATCCACTTTGGCATTTGGATTTCCTAATTTAAAAGGACATTGCAAATAGGGACTGTGTTCTCCTGTCATTTTGTTGTGTGACCTTACCTGTTTAGATACACATACTCTCAGGGCCAGCCTTATGAGCCTTAACAACAAAAAAGTAACTTGATCCCTAGTGCATCCTGAGAATTAAGCACCACCAAAATATATCAAGTTTCTAGACACATGGTAAAATTGCAAAGACCAACTAACTCATTTGAAAAGTGTTGGTCAAAATGATCTGTCAAACTCTGGTTGTCTCTACCCTTTATGCTTCAGAGGAAAAAGATTTTCCAAAGTGAATATCATCAGTTAAAGTTACTGAATCATCTGGAGAGTAGTTGGTCACACAGAACACAATAGATCATGAGTAAAATATCAGAATGAACCTGTCTTGTACTCAGTAATCTTCTGAGGCAGCTGGCTCTTTTGCCAAAGTAAATATGAAATGAAATCAGAAATTTGATCTACTAGCTACCTATCTGCAAGCTCCTGTTTCCTATTCATAAAATATAGTTCTTCATATACAGTAGAAATGCAATATTTGTGTAGTGGAAGAACATAGGAATAGTCGGTACCCTTCTTCCTTTGGAACATTTCATAATAGTGAGTGATAAAAGTCCCTGAGTACAAGTTAGAGCACAAAAAATGCCGTATAAACTGTCACCAATGTCCAAAGGTGACATTCTCCTTTTCCTTGCTCCCTTTCCTTCTTTCCTTCCTTATTTCTTTTCTTTTTTCCTTCCTGCTTCCCTGGCTTCCTTCTATCCTTATTTCCTTCTTCCTTCCTGCCCTCTCTTCCTCACTTCTTACTCTCTTTTTCTGTGTCTTTTTCTTTCTATTTCCAGTCTCCAAATCTCTCCATCTTAGATTAAAGAATAAAGTTCATCTTCTTTATAAAACAAATATTAGAAAGGGTTGACAAAGGGATAGGTAGGAAAAAAGCACTGAAGAACTGTACTAGCAGCAGAATTTCTGAGAGTGTAGAAATAACAAGCTACGAGACCTACTGATGGTGGAGAAAAGAAATTAGGTTTTATGGGAAATTCTGCAATCAGAAAATTAACATTACAGTGCCATCAAACTTCAGTAAAATTAGTTAGGTGTCTGCCTCTTGAGCTTTACCTAAGACATCTTTTCTTATTCACTATTCCTCAATGTATGGCATCCATTGAGCTGTTCAGACTGACCTGTTCTTCCCATATTTTGTGTAATCTGCCTATAAGAGTCTATTTATAAAATCTTTCTTTACACATCCATGCCAGCAAATTCCAATCTAAATATTATCTTTCTTTTTTAAAATTTTTATCTGTATTGGTACGTTGCATACACGCATCATGATTGCACTTCATAATGGGGATTTGTACCAGTATAAGACACAACTTAATTATCACTTTCCCTATAGCACTACCCACCCTATGGCACCCCCATATACATAAAATTTGTTTCCTTAATTTTTTGTTATAATTCCATTATTTTCCCCCCTTCACGCTATTTTACTTTGAGCATTTTCAATTTCACAATATATAACATACAATTCTAGGACTCATTTACATCTTTATATTCTCATACCAGAGAAAAGATGCAATATATACCTATCCGTGATCTATTTATCTCACTTATGAGGATATCCTCAAGGTATGTCCATTTAAGTAGAAATGATTCAAACTTACATTTTTTATGGCAGAGTAGTACTCCATTCTGTAGAAGAACCACAGCTTTTTTATTCAGTCTCCAGCTCATAGACACTTGGGTTGTTTCCAAGATGTAGCAATCACAAATTGGGCTGCTATAAACATGGGTGCACATATGTCACTGTGATATGAGTCTTTTAATTCTTTTGTGTATATATCTAAAAGGGAAATGGCCAGGTAAAATGGGACCTCCAATCATAGCTTTTTGAGGATTCTCCAAACTGATCTCCACAGGGGTTGTATGAGTCTACAGTCCCACCAACAGTGGAGAAGGGTTCCTTCTTCTCCGCAGCCTCGCCAACATTTGCCGTTGGCTGATTCTGAAATGGCAGCCATTCTATGTGGAGTGAGATGAAATCTCAATGTTGTTTTCATCTGCAACTCTC